>JALPQI010021954.1:0-17939 GCA_025490895.1 Thaumatotibia leucotreta
TATGGGAATGGTGTGAGGCAAGAATCCTTTGGATTTTTGCATCTTACATTAAATCGAGAGAAAATGTAGAGGCAGATTTTCAATCACGCAACTTTAATATAAATACAGAGTGGGAACTTTCTCAAAGTATCTTTAATACAATTACTAAGAAGTTTGGCATTCCAGAATTAGATTTATTCGCATCAAGAACGAATCATAAATGCAGTAACTATATATCATGGCATAGGGATCCATTTGCATTGAATATTGATGCCTTCACAGTTAAGTGAAATACTATTTTCTTTTACGCTTTCCCACCTTTCAGAATCTTACTTAAGGTACTCCATAATATTAAATCAGAAAAGGCCACAGGGATTTTAGTATTCCCGTTATGGCCATCACAAGTTTGGTATCCACTTTTAAAATCCATGGTGATATCGGAGGTACTACACTTTAGACCATCTAAAAATCTCCTCATGTCTCCTTTCAGAACACTACATCCACTTCGGAAGCAACTTACCCTGGCGGCGTGCATATTATCAGGGAAGCCTTTAAAAGAAGATCTATTTCGGAGCGTTCAGTAGACATAATGATTGCCTCTCTGTCTAATAATTCCCTAAAACAATACAATAGCTGTTTACGTCAATGGTGGACTTATAGCAAATCTCATAATATTGATATATATAATGCATCTATTCCCATCATTATTTCATACTTAACAAATTGCTTTGAAAAAGGTTACTCTTATCAATCACTTAGTTGCCATCGTTCTACATTATCCCTAATAATTGGAAACCGCGTCGGTACTGATGAACGAATCAAACGATTATTAATAGTAATGAGGGGCATTACAACTCGGGTGTGGGTTTATGAAACGAACCGAAGGTGAGTTTCATAATAGCATCACACGAGTGTTGTAATGCCTGATTACGTATAGTTGCATACACTACTTTATCTACACACATATCATAAGTGCTCTAAGATGCGTTCAGAAACAAAGCTTTCTCATACTTGGTTCTCTACTTTTGCGGCATCAGGTTCTTAGTTGCGGTCAGCTGCATTGAATATGTCCGGCGGAGTGCTCATATCGTTATCCGAGTCACTGCCACTCATTATCAATTATTAGTATTATCACAAAGTATTCAAATTTTTTCACAATTGTTCACTTGTAGTAGTAAGCCAACAAACAAAAGACAGCTGCTCGGAATGGCAGCAATTTGAATCTCTGTATTTTTTTTAAATCATAGACAATCGAGTAATGTCCCTAATCTTGTGTCACTCGATATGAAAATATCGTCCGATTGTAAAGCCTTAGGCCTTGGTCGTACTGCACACGCCGCACGCAGCCGACAACGTTCCGTCGCACGCAGCGGGTGAATGGTGTGTTCGAGAATGCTCGGGAGTGGTCGTTTTCGCCCGCTGCGTGCGGCGTCCCCCCGCCATACATCATTCAGATGCTGCGTCCGACGGGACGTTGTCGGTAGCGTGCGGCGTGTGCAGTACGACCGTGGCCTAACAACTTACTATTTGACCCTCGCCATGTTGCGGATTTTCAGTGACACTAATTTATTTTACTGGGAATGAGACTTTTGGGACTTTTGGGTGCCAAATTGTAAACATGTTTTTGGCGGCGACCGTACGAATCTACCAGCAGTTAGGTAACCTTATCAGCTATTCATGTGTTAATGTCTAACGTAAAATCATGTTTCTTACCTATCTACTACCACTACTACTGTTACTGCACCCGCTTGCTGGTTACGGCTGTTAGCGCGCTTATCACACATATACACCGTGTTTTTATTGATTTCCGTTAAATTGAAGCGAAGCTTATTTAGGTGAAAAATAATCAATTTGTCTAAGAAACTAGTACCTTAACTCTTACTGTTATTGAGTCATTAAAAAAATAAGTTGAATGACTGAACAGGTGTATTGCAATGCAAACCTTTATTACATCCTAATGAAACTTATTTTGACATGTGCCGTCAGTCACCTGAGATCTTATTCTTAAGGTTATCTCACATTTGCTATTTCAATTATTATGTACCGTAAAACCATACAACTATAGTCTACTACTACAACTATGGTCCACAAGTTCAACTCGTAATTAAGCATCAATGGAAATCTTTTTTTTTTGTATTATCTATGTTTTTTAATCATTAATGAGGAGATTTTGTGTAACAACTGCGTCAACAATATAATAATTACACTAAATCTAAGATATATGACTTAGTTTTGGACCATAGTTGGGAGCTTTTGGACTATAGTTGGGTAGTTTTACGGTATTAAAAAGAAAAATTTTTTTTTTTACGAATTAAACAAAAGCCGATATACTAGGCAACTTCTATTAATGTCCCAAATAAGGTGCAGTGTTATTCACTAAGGAAACCGCCTTGCTGTCAGCGCTGTGTCAGCGCTGCGGCAGCGTCGAGCCTAAAAACGGTATTCACTAATATACTTTTCCCCTCACTAGCTCGTAAAGTGCTCGTTTATCCTTTAATACGAACGTGTAAAAACGCATATTATTCACTTGTGTGGCAAAGTAATGACCTTGGAGCGTAGCGCGACAAGAACAGATAACAAAACGTAAAATGCTCATGGAAATCGTTCCATATTAATGATGATTAAATAATTTGTTTGAGAATTTAGTGTAAAATACAAACCTTTATAGAATATGATAATTTTAACACATAAATCCTAAAATTCCATAAGTACCAATTGTTTTAGTGAATGATGATAAGATGACTAGATGCAATCACAAAACGCAGAAAATGTCAACGTCAACATTGTCAATGAATATTATAGGTTATAATCTTTATTTACCGACTCGAATACGCATAAAAATAGTAAACTAAACAACTTTCAGAGTGTTCTGTTATAATTTTGTAATAATAATGAATAAGAATGATTTAATAATGCATTGGCGTTGGTGTGCAACTACAGGAATGTGTTAAAATCGTGCTGCGTTTACTTTTTCGTGCTAAGTTTACTGCGACAAAATCTTGCATTAAATACATGGTGCATTTGGAAAAATAGTATCACTAACCCGATGATGATTGTAATGTGAACAAATAATAACCTTTTTTGAGTTTCCTCGCTATAGTGAGGGGAAAAGTTTTGTGTTACACACGGGTGCAAATGTATTTTACTTATCGTATGTTAAAACACTTGCTGCGCTCAGGATTCTATTTTAGAACCACTCGCTTCGCTCGTGGTTCAACTATAGAATCCTTTCGCTTGCTCCTGTTTCAATTTCATACTCGCGGGTAAAATACAACTTTGCACCCTTGTTTATACAAATAACTATTAAACGACACTAGTGCTCGGCGACGAATGCGGCATGAGCTGGAACTACACTGCGTCGAGTGTTTGACGTTTAATGTACGAACTTCGTATTCTCTAACGAAAAACAGCGACGAACTCGCCCACAAGTCCCACAACCTCGCTCACACTCACAGCCTCGATTCCTAATGTCAAATCAAACAGCTACGATTTTAGACAAGGCTGTCTCGACGTTGAGCTCGTTGACGAACGCAGCGTCGAATGTGTGAATTAGGCCTTGGTCGTACTGCACACGCCGCACGCAGCCGACAACGTTCCGTCGCACGCAGCGGGTGAATGGTGTGTTCGAGAATGCTCGGGAGTGGTCGTTTTCGCCCGCTGCGTGCGGCGTCCCCCCGCCATACATCATTCAGATGCTGCGTCCGACGGGACGTTGTCGGTAGCGTGCGGCGTGTGCAGTACGACCGTGGCCTAAGAGAATAGCATAGCTGTCCTATTTAACGGAAATCAATAAAAACACGGTGTATATATATATATATACCGATTTGAATGGGCCACCTGGTATATATATATATATATATATATATATATATATATATATCGGTCAGTATGGGAAAGTCTGAAACTATAAGACATACGAATATTTGTTCTTAGGAAACATGTCATCGATTTTAAAAATAATGAAAACTACGTTGATAAATATAAAAAAAAAAATCTTAAGATTTACACAACAAACACCTAGTAAAATAAATTTAAGTACATGAAAACAATGAATTCCTTTCATTTTAGACATCATGTTTCTTAGAGACATTTACAGCTTAAGACCTACACAAACGACATCTAAATAAAAATAGTGTAAGTTTTTTTTTTAAACAACAGGGTTCGATTCCCTAGCTGGGTACAGTTTTTTTTTTCAAATGTATGAATGCAGTTTTTCTTTTTATCAAAATCGGTAACATAGTTCCTAAGAACAAATCTTCGTATGCCTTATAGTTTCAGACTTTTCCATACTGACCGATTCGAATGGGCCACCCTGTATATATATATTTACAATAGTAATATAACAACAATTATATACTGTATTACTCATTTTTAGGGTTCCGTAGCAAAAACGGAACCCTTATAGTTTCGCCATATCCGTCTGTCCGTCTGCCCGCAACATAACTCAGTGGTCGTTAATACTAGAAATCTGCAATTTGGTACAGGTAACTATACATACATATTAATCATGCCAATAAAGTGGAATAATAAATATTTAAAAAAAAAAACATTTTTTCGGGTTCCCCCCCAACGTGAAGTGGGGATGATTTTTTTTATTTGATGTTAAGCTATAGTGTGGGATATCATTGAATAGGTCTTGTAAAAAAATAAGGGTCTTAGGGCTGATTTTTCAATCCTCAGTTAAAAGTATCCGTCAGTTAAAAGTATTACCGTCCTTATCGCTGGTCATCAGTCAAAAAAGGATAGAGCTAACATTTATTTGACAGTTACTGTTAACTGGGGATTGAAAAATCAGTACTTAAAAGAAAGTTTTTTTCTAAAGTCAGTATTTTCGGGAATAATCGCTCGACAAGAAAAAACTTCCTAACTTTTTTTATTGTACTCTGTCGAATATAAAAGGGTTCTATGGAACATTAAATCATCTTTCTTCTTATAAATTCCAATTTAAAATTAAAGACAATTACTAAAAAGAAATGCCACAACCACATTAAAAAAACCCTCTACTTTTGTAGCGGAGGGATTTTCTGGCAATATGCTGGCAACATTATTTATTTTGCTTATCTGTGTGCGTGTCGCCGCGTGTAAGCACGACGGTCGCACGCACACATCAATCAAGTTCCGGCTTTAAATTTGACAGATTCGTAGTGTGACACTACTTCTCTATGTGTAGGTAGGTACCCCATGGTTATACCTTTATGGTTGAGGCATTTCTTTTTAGTTACTGTCTTTAATTTTTGGAATTTATAAGAAGAAAGATGATTTAATGTCCACATTCCACACAACCCTTTTATATTTGACAGAGTACAATAAAAATGAGTAATACCTATAATTGGTGTGTTATTATTAGTAAATTTATATGTATGTGCGATAAGCGCAGTAACAGCCGTAAACAACAAGCGGGCACAGTAACAGTAGTAGACTATTAATAATATTAATATTATAATAGTAGATAGGTAAGAAACATGATTTTACGTTAGACATTAACACCTGGGCCCCGTTTTATAAAGTTAGAAGTTACAATTTTACAAGCGTTTACTGGCAACACTTGCCCCGTTTTTTACAATTTATGTTTTATAAAAGTACTATGCAACAATTTTACAAGTTGCAGGTACAAGTGCCAGTAGCTCAGCCATAGACAAAAATACAGGAGTTTAATAGTTTTAAACTCGTAATCGAACAAGTGTTTTATAAAAATATTGTAAATAACAAGTGTAGGTGTGGTAGACTTGTAACAAAAACTGACGTACGTCTTGAGTCCTGTAACCGCAACTACAAGTGCAATTTTCCCAGTTATTTCGTGTGCTACAGACGTTTGCTCGTAATACTCTTAACTTAAGTTTTGGCCAACTACCACGAACTCCGAAAACCGCTAACGACGATTTGTCTTTGTCACTTCTAACAAAGCGATATTAGAGTGAAAGAGAAAAATAATCGTAATTTGCGGATTTCCGAGTTTGCGGTAGGGCCGCTGACTATGACTACGCTTTTTTACTTATGTCTGGAGCATAAGGTCTAAAGTTGTATATATTATTATATTCGTAATTAGTCCGAGGTAAATTACTAGTAGTAGGTCGCCCTGCGGCCAATTCGTCGCGATTTAAAGCCTAAATAAAAAAACAAAAAACGAAGCAACTGGCAACATTAGTACAAGCTGTCATTGTTGTTCTCGCGCGCCAATGTCACGTCGCACGGATTTTATTACGAAGTAAAAGTTTCTTGTTTAGTGCAATTTTCAGCTTCTCGGACAGAAGAATATGATTAAAAGGAAGAGCATTATTTCGTTAACGTGCTGTAAGAAGAAGCAACGTCCTAATATACAGAAAATCGATATGAAATTCGAAAGAAAATTTTAAGGTTACATACATGAAAACATATGAGTTCTTACATATAATACCGCCGATTCTGACATAATACGTTATATTATGTCGATTTCCTCTTAGGAAATGTAATATCCATTATCATATTTGGATTTAGTTACAATGGTAAGAGATATACAACATAACCTAAAATACGGATATTCTGCAAGTTATTAACACAAAAGATGCTTTACTGTTGGTGTTCTAAATATTTATTTATTTTCTATTCCTCTCTCCGTTGGAGAAGGAAACTTTTCCGTGGGAAAAGGAATCACAATATTAATTACAAGACATAAAAGAAATCGTGAAGAATAAAATAATATAAATGCCTGCATACTCTGCCTCAAGACTTATAATTCTGACGCTATATGTTATATAACGTCGCTTTTCCGTTGGAAAAGTAAATGTAATCATAAGTTGCGTTCCTGGACATTATATCTAGGTAATGTAATGCTTTATTATTGGTGTTCTAAAGGTTATTTTCTATTCCTCTCTCCGTTGGAGAAGGAAACTTTTCCGTGGGAAAAGAAATCACAATAATAATTGCAAGGCATAGAAGAAATTGTGAAGACTATGATAATATAAGTGCCTACTCTGCCTTAAGACTTATAATTCTGACGCTATATGTTATATAATGTCACCTTTTCCGTTGGAAAAGTTAATCAGACAATAGTGAATAACCTGGACATTACACGTTATGTAATGCGCTTGTCCATTGGACAAGTTAATATAATCAAATGTAGTTTTTTGAGTAACATTTTCAAGTCATCCGTGGGATGAAGTTATTTATTTGACAGGCATGACAACAATAATATGCTACGAAGTACATAATATAATACATAACATTGAGAAAGAGTGCTTTAAACAGTTGGGATAATTAACCCGTCCAAATACAGACTGAATTCTATCATTACATTGATAAATAACTCCAGCTACCTAAAACATTTTTGGTTTTAAACCAAAAGAAAAATGTATAAAATAGCAAAAATAAATGAATGGATCCAGCAACAGGAAAAGGAACCGAAGACTGCAAGATTAAAAGGATTCAACATCATACTGTACTTTAATGTACTAATACTAATACGTGTAAATGTGGTTGACATACCAACTATTACAAATAATAATTTAGTTGTCAAAGATATGCTTGATATTATATATAAAATTTTATATGATAAACTGATGCCTTTGCAATAGTTGTTACCTAAATCAAAATGATGGATTTAAATATAATCTTCGAAAATATGATTTGCACTGCGGTAAACACTGTCAGTATAAAAATCACACATCTTTATACAACATTGTAAAACTATTTAAAAGTTTGATACAATTTACATCACAATCATATACATAACCTTGAGAAGGAGTAACAAATTGGACTCAATAAATGGCAGAAATTTGAAACATTCATAATAATCCAGGTACAACACATACAAAGTTTTCGAAAATACTCGGTTGACCAGAACATTTGGTAAGTTTTTAGATCATTGATGATCAAATTCCGTTATGGATGAACAACCCCGCTAATTATGTCCTATCCAAAGATTGACTCTACATAGTGTGTCATGACAATATTCTTAGGCACCGAAAGCCACTTGCAATACTTTTTTGTATATATACTTACATTAACATATTTTACCATTTACTAATGGTGGGCTATATGTAATTATTTAAATTTGTCTCATTATGACAAATAATATAATATCTCTCCAAATAATTCAACAAGAGTTCCAAAAAGCTCTAACAGTCTTTTGCCTTGCTTCATCAATTGACATGCTAACAATCTTATAAAAGGACATTCTCTGTAATATAGAAAGTGATAACAACAAGAAAGAATAACATGTGACAAATATTATAATGTTCATCTAAGGACTAAACAGATGACAAACTGTTTTATGATTCCTCTTCTTATAAAATTAATCATATGGCATATTCTTGAATATTCACTCATTAATTCTTTCTTTACTTATAAGAATATACAAAGTCAGATACGTAGGATGCCCTGAAAATTTCGGGAATTTAATACTTAGGAACGTATATTTGACATGTGTTATACCTCTTTCTTACAAGCATAGTATCATTATTCGAAAACACTGGCCACTTAGAAAAAAAAAACAATGTCCGATTTTCAATTGTTTTTTAAAGTCGTTGAGTCGCTGGTGAAAATGGAGCTGTCCCGCGAAAGTTTTAGAGCAATGATTTATTATGACTTTAAAAGTGGATTAACACAACAACAATGTGGAGACCGATTAACTATTGCTTTTAGTAGTGAAGCTCCTTCAAAGACGACCATATGCAGGTGGTATTCGGAATTCCAACGTGGCCGTGTGTCTCTTGCGGATGACGTACGTGAGGGTCGACCGAAAACGGCCGTTACCGATCAAAACATCGATGTTGTTCGCCAACTGATAAAGGAAGATAGGCATGTTACATATCGGGAGATTCAGGAGACTTTAGGCATTGGAATGAGTCAGGTACAAGTTATTTTACAACAAGAGTTGGGCGTGCGGAAGTTATTTTCCCGGTGGATTCCTCACTTGTTATCTGACGACCAGAAAACGGTACGTGTCAATTGGTGCCGCAAAACTTCAAAAAGATTTAATGGAGGAAGCTCAAATGCCGTTTTTAGTATTGTGTCAGGTGACGAATCATGGATTTACGCATATGAGCCTGAATGGAAAAACCAATCTCGAGTTTGGGTTTACGAAGACGAACCGAAGCCGACAAAAGTTGTTCGTTCTCGCAGCACGATCAAAAAAATGGTAGCCACGTTTGTCTCCAAATCGGGTCACGTGGCGACTATCGCTCTTGAAGATCGAAGAACTGTCAATGCCGATTGGTATATAGGCGTTTGTTTACCGATTGTTTTTGCTGAACTGCGAAAAACTAACCCTAACCGCCGTATTATACTACACCATGATAATGCCAGCCCTCACACCGCTCAGAAAACAGACGACTATCTGAAGGGCGAAAACGTCGAATTACTGGACCATCCTCCGTACAGCCCCGACCTAAGTCCCAACGATTGTTTTACTTTCCCGAAAATAAAGAATCGGTTGCGTGGTCAGCGTTTTCAGACCGCGGAAGAAGCAGTCGACGCTTATAAAATGGCCATTTTGTCAACCCCCACTTCAGACTTCAATAACTGTTTTAAAAACTGGTTTCAGAGAATGAAAAAGTGTATTAAACACAAAGGAGAATACTTTGAAAAACAATAAAAGTACTTTTATTTCATTAAAATGCGTATTTTTTCCGATTCCCGAAACTTTCAGGGCAACCTACGTATTACCCATTAGGACTAATAATAAAAGCTTACATTGTTTAATGAATCACATTATTTAGTTTCTCTGGAAGTCTGGAACAAAGCTTATCCAGTAAGATCAACAAGTGTGAAATATCAAACTTGCTTTTTTGATAATGATAATAATAAAGTTTAACACTAAACTGCTGTGCTCAAATAATATTCAGAACAAAACCATAATTAAAATTATGAGTTGATGAAACAAAAATGGATTGCTTAGTTGAATACATCCAGAATTATGTCATACATCCATAGCTGGACAAACAACTACCTATCTCTCTTTTTCTGCCCTACATCTCTACATAATCAAATAGACGACATGTTATGTTATTACGAGTATGTCCTAAATATGTAATTACAAAAATTACAAATAGAGTTACAATAACTTAAATAGGTAATTTATTTTTCATGTTATTATTGTACCTATACCATATTAGACACCTGCACATCCACTGCAGTTTTACCAAATTCAATATGGGATCTAGAACAAGAATTATTGAATGTTGGACTCATTACTAAGCTATTTTAACCCCTTATGAGCTCATATACACTCTCATGCTTTCTTTTTTTGATATACTATTACTAATGAAGCCACGGTTACAAAGATAATGTCAGCAGTGTCGAGATAAGAAATAACATAGCTTATAATTTATAAAGTATTTAAGGATATCAAATCCTGATAATGAAAGAATAATGGGCCATAACTTAAATAGTGAAATAGTTGCTTATAATAATGCATATATGTAGTTACATACTGTAAGCCTATAATAATACATACCTTTAATAATACATACCTACATGATATTAAGGATACAGACATAATGCATACCAACTTTTTATTAGCTCTATAACTTCATTTGAATAATTATACTTAAATTTGAACACAAGCAAATACATTTTTGCTCTCAACTTAGCTATTTTAAAAATGTTAAATATCAGTAGGTGTAAAATTCACTCTATCTTAACATTTAGCTACTGATGTGACTTAAATTATGATCTAATGATAATGCTGAAAAATGTTTAGGTACTGTTTTACTGTCACATACCTAACTTTAAGGAATGAATCTCATCACAAGCATCAGCAAGTGAGCGTTTTAAGTCACTCATAGTCATGTAAACATATACTCATGTTCAAGTTATGAATATATACAATTTAAAAATGAATGAAAACGAATATATGTATAAAATTACTCCATGGTAGAGGAATATTTATCCTTGATCAAGAATTCGAAATGAAATTAATTCAAAAATGTTAACAATGTGTTTATGAAATCATCATAAATTTGAAAAGTAGTAGTATTCTCAGAATTCCTTCAAATTCAACCATTTCAAAGGAACTGCTTGTGAACTTATTTGAAAATAAAATATAACCACTTTGGTAAAAACGAATTTAATCAACTAATAAAAATCTATTGTTGAATAATATATCACACTTATAACAGCTCTACAATTGACACAACACACCCATAATATTACAAGTGAATACATTTATTTGTTATTGCCTACTGAGTACTTAACCTAATATAGGTATATATTTTTAATACACTAGGTATTATTTAGCACGCTACTAACAGTAATAACATAAAAACCAGAAATTAATTTATGAAGATATTCTCATCAGACTTGGTCAAGTTAGACTATTTAGTAGCATAAACAAAACTCAAAATATATGCTAAAAGCTATTAATATTCTTTATTAAATTTGATTATTTGTATCTATTGAAATCATTATGTAATATGTATAGATAACTAAATTTGTCCTATTCATAGTCCAATAGATGAAGATGTTTAAATGTCAATTAACATGACAAACTAAGTGCTAATAATTACTTATATAAATTTTATGTGTTCGCATCTATTCTATTTAAGATAGATTTTGTCTAACATATCCAATGTCTTAGTACCTAATTAACATGAGGTACAAGGAAAGTATATTAATTTAGATAATCAAAAGAAATTTAAGACAACAATATTCGACCGATTAAAATTTGGAGTCGGATTAGGAAAATATCATACACTAGGTGACTACGGATCAAGATCCTCATGCTATAATAACATGTAGACTCACAAGTATATTATTATACAAACATATAAATCATGACCAGGTGCAAGTGACCAAGGAGACATATTGGTAAAAATCTCATGTCTTTCTAGATTAACATTTTATAACAATTAATAATGTTCAATAAGGTGTTCAATTTAAGCCTTTATTATAGATTGTAATATTAAATGTTCCAGCGAGGGGCGCATGATATGCTATCAGTATAATTCCACCCACAAATAATGAATTATTGCTTTGACAAAGAAATTAACTTATCATCTTGTAACTCACATTTTCACGTACCTCTGATGTTAAAAGACCTGATCATAATTATTACAATTAAAATTATATTAAATATATTCTTCCACAAGACGGAGAAATATTCGAATACTGTACATTATTCATAATTTGGTGTCTAATTCATAGGCATGTGTAGGAATTACATGTATTCCCATTTGTACTATGTATTTTTAAACAAATATCGCAACATATAGAAAACGTACATAATGTTTGTCTCTAAACATCTACTAGTAATTTACCTCGGACTAATTACGAATATAATTACAGGATTAAACGAACTTACCTGAAGTGAAGTTCTATCCTGATTATATGAAGTAATTAGTCCGAGGTAAGGGGGGATCCCTCCCACCCAAGATTGGTACATAAAATTACCATTCTTGCCCTGTTAATCTCTCAATTTAGCTCTGAACTTAATGACAGCTTGTACTAATGTTGCCAGTTGCTTCGTTTTTTGTTTTTTTATTTAGGCTTTAAATCGTGACGAATTGGCCGCAGGGCGACCTACTACTAGTAATTTACCTCGGACTAATTACTTCATATAATCAGGATAGAACTTCACTTCAGGTAAGTTCGTTTAATCCTGTAATTATATTTATTCCCTTGACTGTACCCCGATAGCGTTGACCGAGACTGTTTCAACTCCTAATTGGATTTTCGGAGTCGGACACCGTACCTACGACTTCAAAGAGCGAATGAACTCAACACAAATTTAGAACATCTCTCTCATCGTTTTGTTCTGCGGCCCTACTGCGATTTTCGCAATTTTCGAGGATTTGTCTCTGTCACTTTAAATGAAGCCTTCGTTGGCGTGGCGAAAAATCTTCGAAATTTACGAATTTTGAATTTCGCGGTAGTAGGGCTGATTTTCCATCAAAATAAACATACATAATCTGTGGATACGATTATTTATGTCAGTTTTTATTTTTAAATAGTGTGATGTCCGTCACGCCTGTAGATGTTACTTGTAATCGAGATTTACCATGGTTCATTACAATTGTAAATTTTTGTGTGTATTTATAAAACACCTGTAATAGTTCATAGTGCATTACAGGTTCCTGTAACCTGTACACTTGTAACCTGTATCTTGTAACTTTATAAAACGGGGCCCTGAATGGCTGATAATGATAAGGTTACCTAACTGTTGTTTCTCATCAAGTAAAACTTGACGAATATGTAAATAGAGATTAGATTACAGATAACGATACCCTTTAAAAATGTAGAAATTTTCGAACATAATTATCTAATTATTATGCACTAATTGGGCAGAAAAAATATTATTACACTATGGCAACATTTTCGTGTAATGGCGCCTGAATTTTTTTATGATTTTTTCATTTACAATTACGTAAAAATAACACATTAATCTTAATAGTTACGAGTGGAATGTGATACTAGCATGTGTGGTTTGGGTCTGTTGATCTGTGAGAACACTTGAACACTGCGCACCCGACCATTTTTTCGTCATTATACAAATTAAAAGCGGGACCTGTGTCAACAATGACTAGGGTTGCCACCCGTACTATATAATATATAGTATCGTACTATATTTTACTCGACTGTACTATATAATATACAATAGCAATACAGGGTGGTCCAAACCTTGACGTCAAAAAATTTTTTTTATATTCTTCACGTCATGGGCTATCAGAATATACCCCATGTATGTTAGCCGATTTTTTGTAGTTTTCGAGTTATGAATTTTTGAATTTTTTTTTCTTTGATAAATTCTGGAGTGAAGAAATTTATTATTAAAAAAAATCTATTGGGTTTTTTTATAGTTTATTTTTGTAAAAGTATTACTACAACTAAAGCATTTACTGACAAAAAAATTAACGTTCTCACTTTGGTACTAGTAGGATAAAAAAATACCAAATTCAAAATTTTACGTTAAAAACGCATCAAAATAGCAATTATGTACGTAAATAAAAAAAATAAAACATATCCCAAGCATGTTTGGTATTCTAAAGCCTGCCCTAGACCTTAAGCCATCGTAAAAGCAAAAAAAAAATGATACTTAATAATGAGGATTTTTCGGAGTAGTCGGTCAAATAAACTTAAAAAAAAACCTTCTAAATTTTTTATTTAAAAATAAAGTAAAATTTCGTATAATAACTACACAAATTGAGTTTTCGTGGTATTTTCTGTCTTTGTTTATTGATAAGAACAACAAAACAGACGAAATTTTACTTTATTTTTAAATAAAAAATTTAGAAGCTTTTTTTAAGTTTATTTAACCGACTACTCTGAAAAATCCTCATCATTAAGTATCACTTTTTTTTGCTTTTACGAAGGCTTAAGGTCTAGGGCAGGCTTTAGAATACCAAACATGCTTGGGATATGTTTTATTTTTTTTATTTACGTACATTAATGCTATTTTGATGCGTTTTTAACGTAAAATTTTGAATTTGGTATTTTTTTATCCTACTAGTACCAAAGTGAGGACATTAATTTTTTTGTCAGTAAATGCTTTATTTGTAGTAATACTTTTACAAAAATAAACTATTAAAAAAACCCAATAGTTTTTTTTTAATAATAAATTTCTTCACTCCAGAATTTCACAAAGAAAAAAAATTTCAAAAATTCATAACTCGAAAACTACAAAAAATCGGCTAACATACATGGGGGATATTCTGATAGCCCATGACGTGAGCAATCTAAAAAAAATTTTTTGACGTCAAGGTTTGGACCACCCTGTATAGTACGTAAAATACTATATTTTTATTATATATCCAGTGGCTTCAATTTTGTGATTGTTTGGAATTTTGAAACGGAAGGATAAATAGGTGTACTATTTTTTTCCTCACTTTTCCTGTAAGCACTATATTTTTCAAACATTTTCATAGAAATACTATTTTGTCTTACAAAAAAGGTGGCAACCCTAACAATGACTGATCCGTGAGCACAGGCAGAGGGAGGTTCCGAATCCTGAACAATGTTCAGGATTGGAGTAGCTTCACTGTAGGGGCCGCGACACTCGATCTAGGCCTAATAAATCTATAAAAAATAAATAAATAAATATCTTGGGACATCTTACACAAATCAACCTAGTCCCACGGTAAGCTCAATTAAGGCTTGTGTTGTGGGTACCAGGCGACGATATATATAATAGATAGATACGTATATATACTTAGATACATACACAGCCATGACCAAGGAACAAACATTTGTGATAAATAAATACACAAAGAATGCCCTCGCCGGGTTTCGAACCCTACACTATATTTTACACCATCTAGCCTTCCATAGGGAAATAAATCCCATCTAGGTTTATGTGTTGCACATAGATAGCTGCTTTGTAATATACTAAAAAAACCGCCTTCAAAAATACGCTGGAACTAAAAAGTGCAAAATAATTTTGGTTCCATAGATTTATTAGGCCTAGATCGAGTGTCGCTGCCCCTACAGTGAAGCCACTCCAATCCGGAACATTGATCAGGACATAAAAGGTATAACACATACAGAAGTAATTTCGTACTACGAATCTGTCAAATTTGAAGCCGAAACTTGATTAATGTGTGCGTGCGACCCTTGTGCTTACACGCGGCGACACGCACGCAGATAAACAAATAATGTTGCCAGTATATTGCCAGAAATCCCTCCGCTTCAAAAGTAGAGGTTTTTTTTTATTGTGGTTTAGGCATTTCTTTTTAGTAGCTGTCTTTAATTTTAAATTGGAATTTATAAGAAAGATGATTTAATGCTCCACATTCCACACAGCCCTTTTATATTTGACAGAGTACACTACAAATGAGTAAATACATATAATTGGTGTTTTATTACTATTATTAGGGTCATTGTCAGATTTAGGTTATCGTCTTTTCGGTGGACATACCTAAAGTTAAGGAATTCCTGTACTAATTTTGGGATAAAACAATTAACGGTACAACTAGGTTCCCCGGTCTATAGCCCTATGCAATCGAATCATGATATAGATTTATAAAAGCTGTTAACTTTTGACCACCGAGTGGACAACTTTTGTTTTTCGGACTGACAATGACCCATTAGTCAATTTATATGTATGTGCGATAAGCGCAGTAACAGCCCTAACCAGCAAGCGGGCACAGTAACAGTAGTAGATAGGTAAGAAACATGATTTTACTTTAGACATTAACACCGACTGATAAGGTTATCTAACTGCTGTTTCTCATCAAGTGGAAATCTAAAACGAACATTATATTAGACAAAAAACTAATCTTAAATAAAACTTGACGAATATGTAAATAGAGATAACAAATCACGATACCCTATCAAATGTAGAAATTTTCGAAAATAATTTAATAATTTCCCTGCCGGCGTCTGTATTTCCAAGATCATATAACCCGTCAACCTTCAAGTCAAGGGTGAATAGGCACCTTCTGGGCAAACTCACTCCATCGTAGGCCACGTCTCTGCCCTTGGCTAGTCTGTGGCCATGAGTAAGCCTATTTCATATAAAAAAAAAAAAAAATTATCTAATTATTATGCACTAATTGGGGAGAAAAAAATATTATTATACTGGCAACATTTTCGTGTAATGGCGCCTGAATTTCTCTCTTATGATTGTTTCATTTACTATTACGTAAAAATATCACATTCATTTTAATAGTTAAGAGTCGAATGTGATACAGTCAAAGACAAAATAAGGTGTACACAAAAATATTCAAAAATATGTCCCAGTGCACTCTAATTCTTTGTAATAAGAACGTCGTACGTAACATATTTATGAGCGGATTCTTTCGATACTTATTTTTGCAGTTGACTGTACTAGCATGTGTGTTTGGGTCTGTTGATTTGTGGGAAAACTTGAATACAGCGCACCCGACCATTTTTCGTCATTATACAATTAAAAGTCGGAGCTGTGTCAACAATGACTGACTGTGAGCACTGACAGTGACAGGGGGAGGTGTCGAATCCTGAACAATGTTCAGGATGGGAGTGGCTTCACTGGTAGGGGCCGCGACACTCTATCTAGGCCTAATAAATCTATGGTTCAGGATTCGGAACCTCCCCCTGTCAGTGTTCACGGATCAGTCATTGTTGACACTCCTGCTTTTAATTGTATAATGACGAAAGAATGGTCGGGTGCGCAGTGTTCAAGTTTTCCCACAGATCAACAGACCTAAACACACATGCTAGTATCACATTCCACTCGTAACTATTAAGATTAATGTGTTATTTTAACGTTATAGTAAATGAAATAATCATAAACAAATTCAGACGCCATTACGCGAAAATGTTGCCAGTGTAATAATATTTTTTTTCTCCCCAATTAGTGCATAATAATTAGATAATTATGTTCGAAAACTTCTACATTTGATAGGGTATCGTTATTTGTAATCTCTATTTACATGAAATAAAACTATGAAAACAGATAAACTCGCGTAAATTAACTAATTTTTACTTCATTCCGACGTTTCGAACACTTTACAGGGTTCGTGGTCTGCGGATGACTGACAATGGAGGAAATTTGATAGATCTTGTATCTTGTCTTCATTCTGAAAATATTTGTAATGAATAACTAGCTTAATTTGCAAATTTTGTATGTACATCCACCCTTAAAAATTATTGTCTGTGGTATAGTAATTTTTCTTTGGTGGGTAGTTTTGTACTTATCTTTCTTATTTTGATGGAGGTAGATCTATCAAATTTCCTCCATTGTCAGTCATCCGCAGACCACGAACCCTGTAAAGTGTTCGAAACGTCGGAATGAAGTTAAAATTAGTTAATATACGTGAGTTTATCCGTTTTCATAGTTTTACTTCATGAGTAATCCTCGCGGTAATCGAAGAAAATATTCTCTATTTACATATTCGTCAAATTTTATTTAAGATTAGTTTTTATCTAATATAATGTTCGTTTTATATTTACACTTGATGAGAAACAGAAGTTAGGTAACCTTATCAGTCGGTGTTAATGTCTAACGTAAGATCATGTTTCTTACCTATCTATATCTACTACTGTTACTGTGCCCGCTTGCTGGTTAGGCC
>JALPQI010021955.1:0-17088 GCA_025490895.1 Thaumatotibia leucotreta
ATTAATAATACGAGTATTATTATGTTACTCTACACAGCGCTTTGTGAAATCGTATATGTATAATAATATGAGTTTCCCGAGGACAAAGTTGTATCTCCCCTGCAAGCGACAGGGTCCGGTAAGGTAACCCTGTACAATACAAAATACAAATAAATATACCTATGTATAGCTACACTTTATATGGATATTCAAATAAATTACACGTATTGACTGCGTGCATGTATGGGAAATAGACAAACATTTCCTTGTCAATACACCCTCGCCACCATAACAGATAATATGGATAAACGTTGTTATCAAAATGTGCATTAGAATCTAGGCGCCAACCGAATTCGCGGAATAAATATAGGTCGCAAAATATTTGCTCTCACTACAATCGGCAATATTATGTGCACGTTCGAGGAAGAAACATGTATTGTTGACCTACAGATAATATAGATAGTTATCAGAAAGGTGCATTCGAATTTAGGCCACACCAAAATTGAATTAAATAAGTTGCGAAATATTTACACGACACTTCACAATCATGATTGCCCGAAAACTGTGTCAATACCCATAATAACATTAGTAGGTATACATACATACAGGATGATACTCATATTTACAAATGAATGATATAATATAGTATAGTTACTTACCTAAAACCCAATAGAGTTCCGTACCTAGTTTTTTTTAGTTAATTAGTAAAGTTTTTTGTCTTTTTTTATTGCGTATAAAAACAACAACGAGAGATACTTGGAAGCGTTTGAAATGTGGAGCTGGCAAAGCATGGCAAGTATAATTAAGCTAGGCTGAACGGATATAAATCGAAGCCACTCTTACTAGAGTAAGGGTAAGAAAAACCTGATGGGCACAATTAAAAATATAAGAGGTAAGTAAACAGCTTTTCATCACACCTGTTCCGTAAGTGCGCCAATACGCTGCGGTGATGCGCGCCGTAGGTGCGTCATTACATTACGTCCTAGTAGGCCGTTAAAGATTTTCATACAACATTACGTCGCACTAGCGCGGTCCGGCGCACGCCGCGCGCCGCGCCGAGATTTCTTTTATGAAAATGATGAAATTAAGTCATCCCTCATTTAGACCATTTTAGAGTAGTTTTGTTAAAATATATTGTTTTATTTACTTTTTTGCATCACATGGTGTGATGAAAAAACATTGTGTGTACCACGGGCGGTACAAGAATTATGAACTCGTGTGAAGTAAAGCCCGCGCCTTCGGCTTGGGCTTTACTTTCACACTCGTTCGCAAATTCTTACGTACCGCCCTAAATACACAATGTACTATATCCACCCGCTACGACACGACTATTTCATTTGTAACATAAGGGACGATAATCGGAAAAAAGAGAGAGGAAGACGTAGGATGTATGTGAACAAGGTAATATGCCTATGTACATAATATGTCGCGTTGTGCGAGGACATCAAGAAACTGGCCTCGGTCCGCCAAGGATGAAAGACTACCTACGAGTACCTGAAGCTACACAGACCCAGCTCTTAAAAGAGATCTTACGATGATGTTATAATAGCTATCGTGCAAACATTAAATGTACATTTTAAAATTATAAGTAAATATTGTAACTAACGTGAGACTCGAAAATATTTAAATATTTAGCGAAACGTATTTTAAGTTCTGCGGGATGAACTACATTAGGGAAACCGGCCGAAACAAATCGACGAGACTATTTGAGCACATACGAAGTTTGAGGATTCGTGACAGCCAGCTCTGCAGTGATGGAATAGTAGGATCAAAACATGTCGAGCAATTATCGAGTTAAATTACATGAGGAACCCGTTTCGCTAAATATTTAAATATATTAAGTGTATAATTATTGTACATAATTGAAAAACTAGTTTTAGCACTATACAATCATAATTTCCGTGAACTCTACGCGTCTAGATTTTCAAAATTTGCTGCCTTTTGTAGTATGTTTTATTTATTACTTAGAAACAAATCCATTTACATTTATTGTTTAAAAATGTGTCACAAAGAATTCAAAGTACGATTTCCTAGTACGAATATGCGTATACCTATCTTCCCTTTCGCATAATGGGCACAAAGAGCCTTTGTGCTGCACTCAGTGGCACTAGATATCGAGAAGTCTTTATCGGCGACGTTATGACGTGCTTAAGTATTACATAGGAAATGTTAAAGGTTTATTTTAGATTACATTTATCGCGCAGGAAAATATACTGAGATATTTTTTGGCGATCAAAGTACAGTAATCCTGTCTATCCTACCTACTAAAGTATGTATTTAAAACTCTCATTACAAAATGTAACAACTGGAGCAGTGTCCTTTACCATTGACATCGTATATCTTGTTGAAGGTTACAGCTTCAACTTTCTATGACATAATATGTCACATAATATTACTATGTTTTTCTAAGGGCTGATTTTTCAATCCCCAAATAATCCTATCCGTTAGTTAAAATTATCACCATCCTTTTCTAAAATCATCAGTCAAAAATGACAGGGCTAACATTTATTTGACAGGTACTGTTAACTGGGGATTGAAAAATCAGTCCTAAATTAATAAAACAACGTCTGGTAACAACAACTAATAAAATGAAATCGAACGTGATCGATCTCTTTTGAAATAGGATCTGATAGATAAGTATTTTTGTTAAACAGGTGTAATTTGTAACTTATTTAAATTTAACATTGTACTACATAAAGTAGAATGTTGTTCCTTGAAAACGACCTGGTTGAATAGTTCATGGGCTAGTTCGGCTTGCCTACATAGAGAAGGTTTCGTAGCAAAATGTCAAGAGCGCTGCGACTCAATGACTTTGGGCCATGTAAGTTATTTACTTTAGAATTAGTACTTTAAGGTTAAGTCGTGATTTAAGGTTTCTTTCAATGAAACAGAATATTTTGTTTTGGTAGCGTAACGTTGTAAGTAAGAAACTGAAAGCAAAGATTTTTTTGTTGCAATTTGACCTAATTGATATCAAACACTCATAATATAAAATAATTTTATATAAATGTTGTGTTTCAGAAGTTAATAATTAATTATTATTGTACAGCGTGCCAGTGGCGCTCGCTCGGAAGGGCTTCCACGGAAGACCAGCGTCAAGAGATGCCTTGACACAAAGCTGAGTAGAAGCCTTTTCAGAAATGATTTTATATCCATGTTATTTTCTTAGTTAATAGTTTCATTATGTAGGTACCAAGCTCCTGAATAAACAGCTGTCTATTCTATTCTATTCTATTCTTTTCATGATAGTATTAGCAATACTGAAATAAAATAAATCTCGTAAATAAAATTCACTATTGTGTTAGGCCTATGCAAATATACCAAAAAGGCTCCAAAAGTCAATGTTTTCCTTGTGGTCGATAGTTTGGTATATTTTTATAATAATACATACTTATATTACTTATGTATACTGTTTGTACCTAATGTATAGGTACTCATAATATATACTATTTAGGAATCTTTCGTTTGCTCGGGTCTTGTTATTATAATGAGGAGGTGGAGGAGGAGAATAATCTTGCACCCATATAAAAGAAATAGGCAGGTATTACATTTGGAAATAATATATGTATAATAGGGCCAGTTGCGCCAATCACATTTAACAAACTTTTTAAAACGTTTCATGCTATCCGATAAACCTCTAACACCCTGTGTCATGTAACCCACCCTAGAACTTGAAATTATCGTAACAATCGCACACTATAGTTTATGTATGCGGACTCGATGATACTAAAATCTTAATCTTGAATCCATTTCCATCTATCTAATAACATCCCATCGTAATCGGTTGCGTAGTTTGAAGTATACTGTATCTAAGCACACATAGGGATAGATAGACAGCGGGAAGCGACTTTATTTTATACCATGTGATGATTATACGAGATCCGACTTTCGTTTGATTTTCGTGTAATTAATAATTATGTAGGTACCTATATTGCATCAGGTCGAAAAAACTTTAGTACTAGCGTGCACCTAAAAGTTGTTATTGATAGCTAAACTATCTCATTAATACAAAAATGTACAGAGAACGTATGATCAACAGCGACGCACTACGCCTCAAGTAGCCAGTACATTTATGAATCTGTTTTGAGCACACGCGAACAAACAATCGTGGAACAAGCAATAACCCCGGCCGCGGTAAACAATCCACAAGTGGCCGATAAGGCGGGGCGCTGCGCCGACTATCGTTCAAGATTAAGGTCACTCCATCTAACGCCCTATCGTGACTGGCGTGTACGGTGCGCATACGCATCAATGCAATGAAATGTATTATATTATCATTATACTCTGTACGGTCACTATCAATATTAAAGGTTGTACAATTTTATAAAAGTGTCCACATGTATATTAGTAGCATAGTAGTATGGAATAGTAATTTCAAGTGATACATCCTGGATAATTATTAAAAGTGTCCAGGATAACGCAATATAGTCCAGGTAGTACATATGTGAAATAAATCACATTACATATCAACTTATTTAAATTAACACTTATAGTATATTTGTATGGCCAGGCCGGCGAAAATGAATCCCAAATGAACTCCTGCTTGAAGGAATGGCCAAATGCAGCACTTGACCGGGATAAGTGGAGAAATTGGCAAAGGCCTCCTTGCCCATCAGTGGGATACGCCAGTTTCCAACGAATAATAATAATTTGGTAGATGGGCAGCTGGACTTCTTGGACCCTACGGATCCGAGTGCTCCCGAGAGTCAGTTAAGGTCCCCGCCTCCGGTGTATCTTCGCCGGTCGATGTGGAACCCCAAGGGACCCGTAGGACTCTCAGCTCTGACTTACCTTATTTGGACGTCCAGAGAGGAGTCATCTGAGCTATATGCTCTAGGGGTAGAAGTGTAAATTTACGTAACTCGGGAGTTGGTGCAGCGGCTGTTAAGCTACTGCGCAGAAAGCGGTATACACCTCTCTACACTCCTAAGCCGCATATACAGGTGTTGCCTCTGGCTGTCTCTTGGCTCATCTAGTCGGCGCGCAAGCCTTCCAAAAGACCGGGATTTATGGCCCGTGATATTTAAAAGCGAGATACAAATAATAATCAAATAAATAATTATGACTATGATCATAATAATAATTTGTATTTACAGGTTGGAACTATACTTACGACTAATTTTTATTCAATATTTGTACAATATTTTTTGAAGGTGTTTTGACCGTAAACAAGCTCAGCCTTGTAAGTACCTAAATAGATTTAAGTGTCTACGACATAGGCAGATAAGAAAAAACGAGATAAAATTAGTAAGTTTCCGTTTCGGAGAGCTCGAAACGGAAATAGGTACTAGTACTACAGAATCTTTAGGAGTCCGGTATACTTTTTTTACCAACTTTGCTCATCTTTATGATATTGGAGTAACTGAAAAAAATTCTAAATAAAATGTACAGACCAAATTTTAATAGATTTATATTTAAATTACTCATATTGAAACCTCGTAACCTCATAACTATTTAAAAAATTGCCCTCATCCTCCGGGTTTCTTTATTTTACAACCGAGTTTTTAGGTTTCAGCCAGGTTTTTAGTCAATTTCAATGTAGTTCAACCAAAAATTAATAGAGCACTAAATCGTAACTCATGATCATGATCATGACTCCTTTGAAAAGGTTGTTAAACCGCTATTTTTAAAGAAGTTTGTTAGGTTTTTGAAATCATAAACATCCGTCAGATTGCCGGCAGTCCACAACACGTGTCTTATATGTGGTATGTAATTCTTGTAGGCATTTCCAAGACCGCCACAATCGACGATGTTTGTCAAACACTGTTGCGCAAGAGACTCTGAACAATAGTCTCGCAGGAATGTTGCTAAAACACTGCCACCGGTGAGTGTATTGCTCATTGATGTCGAATACTTAAGTAAAGTAGCTATATGAACTATGATTACACAAATGTTATATTACGAGTGAGTAGCACGAAATTGGTCCAAATGGTACAATTATCGCCAGATAACTCACCTCATTATTAATATTACTAGCTGTGTCCGTGATTTCGCACGCATGCTGTTCGGTGATCTGTGTTATACATTTTGTAATGTATGTAGCAGTCCGGTAAATGGTTTTCTTAAACTTAGTCGTTTGAATTGTGATTTACAGCCAAGTCAGACAAACTTATAGATAACTTACAAACGTATGTATTCGGTGTAGCAAAGAAATGGTTTAGGTGCCTATCGTTTGAGGCTTAAATTCCATTGGGTCATGTCTCTTAAAATAATTTTCGCATTTTTTTTATAATTAAGCCTACTTACACAAACATACTAATAAACTCTTTCAACGGCTTTTGGTTTGATCAAAATATCTCTTATACTTTTTGAAATAGGTACCTAACCTAGGTGTTCTGACCCTGACCCAAGGTCTCTCGGTTCAGACGGTGAAGTTTGGATTAAAATAAAATCCATCCGATCAGTCCAATAAACAGACAAACAGACAAAAATTCTCATAATGAAAGATGTGATCTATTGTCGATTTTAAAATATTTTTAAAATATCTTTCATGTACAAACTTCCGACCCCAGATTTATTAGTTACCTATATGTTGACTAAAAAATATTGACAACATATTTTGTATTCTCTAATGTATAAAATTTTTACTACTTCCTAGTACTATTTTATGCCAATCTTTATCAGAGATACAGCTTAGCATCATATTGTAAACTGTTTAACGGCTCGGCTTTGCAAAATGTAGTCTATGATTTCCTATTTAGAGTGTCTCTTCCGACATGTGAAATAACGGCGTCACTGGTATAAATAAAACGGGTTCAGTTTGGCTTAAAATGAGTCGACTGAAGCTTAGTAACCGCATAAGACATAAACTAACACAACAATAGTCTATATCCATGTCCGTGTTTCAGAAATCTAAATAAGCGTAATATTTGTTCTACTATTTCTTGTGAATCTTGTTATTTTCCGCAAATATTGACCTTGAGTTGTGTTCCGCGGTGTAACGTCACCGCTGAAGATGGTATCTATGTTATGTTTCCTATACGTAATATTAACCATTATCGCATTGTGATTTACAGGCGATTCGAGGTGACTTAGAATTTAATGCTGGATATCAATGACAACTGAAAACTCTACACGGACATACTTCCTGAACGCTGTGAAATTGAATCTGGCATATTATGTTTAGTGTCGGGACATACTTCTGGAGTTGTTGTTATGAAAATAACTTGCCTACTTTGAGGATAAACTATGATGTAAAATAGAGTATCAACCATAGTATTCTAGAACTCCTACCAAGTATCGAGTAATGTGTTACCTATGTGAAAGAATATTGTAGACAATGCATCGTAACAGTCGTTGAATTATTGCGTAGCTTGTACTTGTCACTCCAGCACAGCACACGTATAATTAAGTTCGAAGGCTGACAACGAGGGTGAATAGCAGCAGCGGTGACGGGAGGCTAAGCTAATGGGAATAGTTAAAGGAACAAGAGAAGGAGGGGCCGCGCGGGAACGGGGAGCTCGTGCGTCGTCAAATATTTTTTCGCGCATATACAAGGTCGAGGTCAGATCGCTTGACTTCCTAGATCGACAGCGAACGGCCTTGCGCGTCGAGGTGCGGCTATACCCTAGTCAATGAAAAGTATTTTCATATATAACAACGATAGGTACTTCCGTGACAAATTTTGCAGAAAAACTACAAAAATAATCTAAATTTCTTCTTGCTTGCAATATTAATATACGTGACACATTTTATTATTTATTACATGCTTAAATATATTTTTATGGATGCATAACGATTAAGTAATTCATGAACACGATTAAGTCTTTTAGAAATTTTGGGGGTACTTGGAAATTAAGGTTATTCTTTTGACTGGACTAGGATCCAGCACACGAGAGCGTGCTCCGCGATAAATGTATTACCATTGAGATTGTCACGTACGTACATACCGCGACATTAAGCTATCGTACGATACCTACCAGCCTCATAACTCATAATACCGCTCTTCATTTCCTGGCATGTGCGTTATCGCCGCCATTGTACTAACTAGAATAATACGCCTCTGATAAAAACGTTACGTTTTATTTGTGACAGATAATCAACAGATACCACCGAAGTACATATGTTTGGTAGGTTCTCGTCACGTTTTCGTACCTACGCAAGAACGTTCCGCAAAATATTCGAACAAAAATATCCAGGGTCATGCTCAAGGTTCCACCGCTTTAACTGATTAGCGTATGACGATAAGACTCGGTCACGCACGATCTAATTTAGTAGTTTAGCAGAAGAAATTAGGACTAGTTTCTCTTACACGCGCTTGCTCTGATAAAAAAACAATAACTGTAACGTTGCTGATTTGTTACTCCTACAAGGTTACAGTTTATTTGCTCGAAATAAATAAGCGCGCGCATGTATGTACGTTGAGGTAATAAAATATTTATATCCGTAAGGCTAGGTTTAGTACCTACCTTCCTGAAATTTACGGCGCACTTACTACTCCTTAGGCCTTCTTGGTAAGTTCTGACATAGCAACACGATGGCTAAATTTATAAATTCCCAAAAATGGGAGGTAGGTAATGTTTATCAAATGTGGCCAAGTGGTTGCGTTGCGTGGGTGTTGTAGAATATGTCGTGGTCACGTCTCTACTAACACACCCTACACTTCAATACTGTCTGTAACAGGAAGGTACTACCTAGGTACTGCTACTAAAATAAACATCGAATTTATGTTTCCATCTAAAACCCCTATTTTACCCAGCCAGTTTACATGTGTTACAATATATTTTAGTCAGTGCTATACTTATTACTTATTTACCCACTCGAAAACTACTATTAGGTATTACTACTTCTACTTGAAAAACATCCGAATATGCATTACATCTAACTGAAACGCATTAAAGTACTTATTAGTGTTAATTACGTAATCATGACTACGATTAGGCAACTTATGATCACACAAATTAGTAATTATGTTTCTGATATTCTTGTTGATTAAATGTATTTTTTATGAAATTTTGGACAAACGTCAAACGTACATACATAATACAACATTGCCATCGCAATTTTCACGGAAATATCTGAGTTCACTCTATCACAATGGATACTTATCCATTGCACCCAATTTCACGACGATAACCTGCGTCAGCAATATTTTGTTCGTTCCCGTGAAAATACGATGGCAAAAGGTTCTATATGTCTTTAGTTAGATAATATCTATGTATAATTACTAACCTATTGATAACTAACTTATTGAGTACGCGTAAAAGCTTAGGTTCAGCAGCGATTCGTATTGTAATAATTTCGCAAGTAACACCGCGGTCGTTGGCCAGTCCGGCCGGCGGGCGGCGGCGCGGTGCGCGGGGCGCGGCGGCGGCGGGCGACCTTGTCCGCTGACATTGGCGAGGAGGCTTCCTGATATCTCATTTGCGATCCTCGACAATCGCGACCGGCATTAATCATTATTGGAACAAAGAATGTCCACTCGCGGTAATTGCAATTAGCACGGGGACCTTGACGCGCTCGTTATCTGACCGCGGTCACCATGCCGCGTACGTCACAAAGGGCCATTCAATATGTATGTAAACAGGAATGTTTCCTTGATCATTGTTTTCGCTATTTATGAACGTGCGTAATTTTATTGAGTTGATGTCGTACACCAGGAAGTTACTACAATCACTGGCAGAAGGTTTTATTTGTTTCGCCAAGGATATATTAATTCGTACTATTCGCAGTGTTCGATATACAGCTACAATAGTGGTAAGGCTTAACCTATCATACCGGTATACATATGTAGAGAAATTTGAATACATACATCTTCAATTTCAAGAGCACATTGTGCAAACAAACAAATCACACAAAATTCAGTGATACTACACTTATTACTAAATACATTTCGATATTTTTCATTGAAAAGAAAGGTTATAAATAGTTAGCGCGGTGCTAACCACGTGGTTACAATTCGAAAAATACAATTAAAGATTGGGGCACTTATACTTACAAGCATAGGTAATGAAATGGGTTCGTAATTACAAACCACTAATAATATTTCGAAAATCTAATTTTATTCAGATATGTAGATGCATTTTCTGTACAGGAACTACAACTTAAAGGGTTTGTAGAGTAGTCTCTACACTCTCTACCATTGAAATATGTTCATTGGCCACAAGATAAAATCGATTAGATATCGGAACAGCATGCAGTATCCACACGTGGTTTATGGCGATGGCGGAAAAAAACGGCAAAACGCGAAGTGTAGTGTAGGACAAGAGACGTCATAGTAATAACGAGTGCGCAGTGCGCAAACATGTTTACTGGCGCGCTCTCAAAGTTCAAGGCCCCGGCCACCGACAGACAGTACATGGCGTGAGTACATACTTAGGTACTCGGGCCATGTGTTGGTCTCGAGGACACGAGTTGGCTAGACTTGAGGTAGCGGCTAGATCACGTCTAGGTCGCCATTTGAATATTACTAAAACAGAACATACTTGTGTGGGTGACTGGGTGAGTGGGTGATACTTACATATTTTCATTGGGTTTTTTATTTCCTTAATATCTCGAGATTTTCAAAAATGGTAAGCTTTGACTGATCATCATTTCGTTGATGCCGCATGTGAGAATCGTGATAAATTCACGTCTCTACAGTAGCCGTACGATGACTTTTCAGTAGCCGCACCACGAGCTGCCGCGGCGTTGTTGACGCGTATTTACTTTCTATCCGGCTCACTCACACCAATATGCGAGTATGAGCGGGATGGACAGAAAGTAAACCCGCGTTAATAACGCCGCGGCAACTCATGGTGAGCACACTTTAGCCGTACCATGAGTTGGAAAGTAAAGGATACGTTATGCCCCGGCCACGACATTGGTCTAAGGCGACCAGCGGCGAGCGAATCCATGAGTTGGAGCGGAATGCCGATATAGGTACGAGAGGGAGCACCATACGTTTTCCGCTAAGCCGGTCGCCTTAGACCGATGTCGTGGCCGCCGCGTTAGGTTTTACTCGATACGTAAAGCACTCTATCACGCTAGCACTTCTAATATGGGTCAAAATTCTTTTCGTTGTCTAATTTTGTGTCCCTAAAAAACGTGACACAGTGGTGATTTTTGTATGAGATGTTGTTTTGTTTTCAATTCGTTGTTTTCAGTTTAGGATTAAAAACAACGAATAAAAGCGTGACAGAGTGGTATGAAACAAGACAACGAAAATAATTTTGACCCATATATTGGAGCGAGCGTGATTCCCTTAACTTCACCATCACCTCAATTATTATTAAATGTTCATACAATAAAACTAGACTCAATTATGTATTAAGTGACCACTTGAAAATCAAAGTTTTACAGAAGCGTTATTTAAAAATATGAAATCCAGTTACTTCCTATAAGCGTACAAGGCTTTATGATGTGGGTTTGCATTATGCATTTACATGCCATGATGCTCTGAATTACGAGACAAATGAACTGTAATGATTTAATTGAGGCTGGAATAAAAGAATACTAATTATTGAGGTATTTCAACCTTTGTTAGGGTTTGTGTGGATGGATTTTTAGAGGTTTGATTTACTTAACCATACAATAACTAGAATAAAATTTGATCCTAAATACCTATATGAGCGTTATAGTAAAAACGTCTCACTTTGTGGCTTGCCATAAGGACGGAAGTGAGTTGTAACTTTATACAATAGTACATTACGACACAAGTGCGAAAAACATTAAATTCGAAACGAGTGACGATGTTTCAAAACACGACCGATAGGGAGTGTTTTAAATCGACACGAGTTACGAATTTCGTTTTTGCACTCACTTTTTTTTAGTACAGATGGCCCTCCGAAGTTTTGGACCTGACGTAAAATGACCCACTTCTCGCACTAGAGCCTAAAAAGTACACCATCTGTACTACAAATTAAATTTAGACACTTCCGTCCTTATGGCAAGTATTTCTAAAGGTGCATTCAAACCAAAAGAGCATTCGCTGTTCTATCCCCCGCTCGACGAAATCAACCAATCACGTTTTGTGTAACGATCGAATTTCGTAGAGTAGGAGGTTAGAATAACGAATGTTCGTTTGGTCTGAATGCACCTTAAAGCCATGACAATAGAAGTCTGCTCAGATATTTGTGATCACTCTGGCTGCTCCGACATATCGTGTGTACAAGGGATCCTGTGACCTTATTTGCGAAAGTGCGGCAATAAAGGTGTTGCGCCAGGTGCATCCCCACCTGCGGCTGCTCGGCTTTCAACTGCCACTGACCGTTGTTCGGCACTGATAAATTACTTCCAGATGTTCTCAGTCCGATATATATTTTGCGAATTTCTTTTGTTGACCTACTAAACTAAGTCACGTTTATTAAAAAATTGTGGGGTTTGTTTTTAAAAAGTGCGCGAGTTGAGTGAGTAGGTTTACCATTTTTCAGTTGAAAGTAGAAAAAAGGTAAATAAACCTGCTAACTTGAATTATTTCATAATCACTCTCAGCACTCTCAGAACAGAACACAATTTTGCTTTTATCACCAACTTAAAACCTTAAACCTAGAGTTAACATAATTTTTTGGTTTAAAATTATTGATATTTATTAGTATTAACGTAAAAATATATCTGCGTAGTGTTTCACGATATGCGTCAAAGACGTCAAATATTATGGAAAGTCAGCCATATTTGTTTACATTTTTTTTAACTTTCAACTGATTAGTGATTACCCTATTCTATGATTTTGGTAACTTCGTGATGTAAGTACCTATACATTAGGTACTAACAATTTCTTAAGTTAGGCAAAAAGTAATCTGATTAATACTCTTTTCGAATATGGTTGGTCGATTTGTGTAAGATGTCCCAAGATATTTATTTATTTAGATTTATGGTTGTCCTTTGTATGTCTAATTCTTAGTCTAGATTTGAATTCACAGTTCACTCTCTAGAATTGACATTTGTAATCAGATTAAGTAATAATACTACCTATTTACCCAACTCTGATTTCGTCGTAATATTTTTATAAGCGTTCCTACAATGTTAAATGTTAAATTGACACGACACAATACCTAAAGTCAAAACATGCTTCTATGGAGGTAAATAAATATATACCATCAAAAATGCAATAACAATAAATACAACATTATGGCAAATTTTAATATGTAAAGTATAAGTAAAAACACTAAATGCAGTAAAAAACTAAGGTCAAATTTATATTAGCATTAACCTTGGTTTCATTTTTAAAGTCTGGAGATGATCTCAACCTTCCTCGCGACTTATACGTACGTATATTTAAATTACAATGGTTTTGTGATGCAAAATGGCTTATCTGAATAGACAGATAAGAATAAGGTAAAAATGTGCGAGTATCTTGGGCTTCTGGCATTGACTGTGCTTCCTGTCTATTACCTTCTCTATAGTTCGCCTTCGCATCAATGGCTGCGGGTTGAGGTCAGTCGGCCGAACAAGAAACCGGCGTCGACGTCGACATTCATGTCAATTGTGCTAAAATTATGCTCAAGTACAAAATTGGCTCATTGAGAGCTCGATGGTACCTACATACGATTATTGCGAAAATTCTCACCATCTATTCATTATATAACTCATATTTATGTATACTAATAAAAAATCTTATAGTTAAAGATTACTTATAAAAATAGCTGCCTTATGAGAGAGAAAATTTTTTTTGCACATTGCATCGAAATGTACTATTTCTAAGAATACATATTTGATTCCTTAGTTGAATATCATTTAGAGTAATGTTGATCAAAATAGAGGATTTAAATATTAATAAAAATATTCGAAAAGACTGTGAAAAATGAGAAGGAGAAATCGCGTATTTTTTTAATTCCAGATTACTTCGGTAATCGGCATTATTCCTAATGAGATTCAACTGAGAAGTCATGTCTATAAAATATACCATGTATTTTTTTCTTTACACAGTTATTTTGTTTAATGTGTTGATTATATTCATCTTTAAGTGTAGCAATTCATCATGCAGTGTAGCAGACTAGCAGTGTAGGGTGAATTTCGAGTAACTGGCCACTCTCCAGTAACTGGCCCGCTTATATAACTCTATATACTATAAGCACACAGAGTTCATTTTTATATAAGGTGGCCAGTCACTGGAGAATGGCCAGTTACTAGCTATTTACCCTATATGATAATAATTAATGAATATTTTCTTCGATGATAGTAGGGACGACATAACTATATGTATGTATGGAGGTTCATACTATAAATATTAGGAACTGAGAAAACGTTTCCATATATTTTTTATAATTTTTATCCATGCATTTTTTACACGTAATAATAGACATATTCTCTGACTGAACGTGCTCGTCTGCGATTAGTGTAGGTAAACGCACTGGAAAAATTAATTGTCATAATGTAACTTCCTGCTCAGGAAAATCTTTTGTTATTGTTAACTATGTAATGTTATAGGTATTTTCCATTAATCTGCGCAGATATCAATCGGTATACTTATTTACTTTGAAGTTGTCGGGAAATTTGCCCACTCCATATCAATACGAGTAGGTATATACCTACATCTATGGACAGGTTGAAAATTATGTCGCTTTACATAATTTTTCATTATAGATAACACAAAGAATAAAGATTTTATCTTACACACTGTACTGATAAATATTTTTGTGAAATGTATGTATTTTTTGCAAAATATTTGCGCAAGAGTATCTGGCTACCAAAACGAGTACTCCATTATCATACAGCTATTTCGGGCAGCCTGTCGACCTTAAGCCACAATGCCTAGGATGAAATTGGGGGGTAAGTAATATAACGTATACGAACTTATGCTATATAAATCATAATGTATAAATTCAGTTTGTATAAATGTATAATGCCTAACGTGTAATAAATATAACGTATAAAAGGTATAATTATTAAATGAATAATTGTAATATGTATAATGAACGTAACATATAATATCGTTTACGATAACGATTAATTGGTATAACATTGAAATAATCTAATATACAAAACAACTATCTTACACAAAATATAAGCCCCCTACATTTTTTTTTATAATTAAACTATAGAATTATCATTATATTTCATTTGAATTGATTTACTATTTATCCGTTTATTAAGCCGTATCCGTATAGGAAGCGATTTAGACCTGGGAACCGGTCGACGAAGCCCCGCTGCGCGGGGCTTCTATTTCTGCTCTAAGGGATAAAAGGTACCTAACGAACCTATCCAGGTTAGAGTAGGGGATGTACAAAGTTATTTTTTAATGCGGGGGGCTCCGCCCCCCGAGCCCCCTTGTGGGGGGCTACGCCCCCCCCGTCCCCCCTTTTTTTGGTTTCGCAAGGATGACGATGCGTAAACAATGAATTAAAAGTAAGTAGGTCTTTTATTTATCCGGGAAACTACGCTCGAAACCTAACCAATCCAAGTCGGTTTTACCCTGATTTATTACTTGGATTGCTTAGGTTTCGAGGCTAGAACGGATTGAAAAGGGTAAGTAATATAACGTATACCTTTTTGTAGAACTTAACCTAACTTTCTTACTTTTCTGGCAGTTATATTTATATCGTTATATCAGATGTTAGTATATGTTTTAACTTTTATACCTTTATATTGATATATGAAACGGAATTCGTTAATATGTACGTTAGACTAAACAACGGTATATATTATTAACGTTATATTATTTTTGTATTATACTATTTGGAAATAGATGTTTAATACATTATACCTAATGTTAGTATACGTTATGAACGTTTGTAAACTCTAATTATACTAAAAGTGCGTATTCATTATGATACGCACCCGAAATTGGGGTTGCGCCGGCGTCGAGTTGCTGAAACCCGAGCCGGGCGCGTGACGCGGGCGCAGGCGGCGACGCTGCTGACCCTGACTCTTGAAATAGTCTTCCGTGTTAGCGCCGATACTAAAATACCAGATGATGTTGTTCTGCCATTGCCTAGTTAATGGCGCGCACCAAAAAAGGTCACAATTTGTACAAATCTTTTTAGATTATTTTTCAGCTTATAATATACCTTTATACCTCTCCTATTCAGTTGTCTCATCGAGATAATATGCATCCAGTGTTTGTCAAACAATGAATTGAATTATTTATTTTATACAAATGCAACTTTTTGAGAAATATAGTATCCCATAGTTCATACTTAATCGAGTGCATGGTGCATGGTTAGCATTTTATCTGTCTGCTCTAATATCTGAGGGCCTAGTGTAGTAGGTAATAACAATAACTTATAAAAAACGTCTCGATCGCGTTTACATTTTTCATCGCCATTTCATACAAATGACGATGAAAACGTAAACGCGATGGGATGGGATGGGATGGAAACGCTAGGCCCTCTAATATATGTGAGCGGTTCAGTATCATCTCATCTCACTTTGTCGCTTCACTTTGCCATACGGGCAATTAGATATTCAATTTGTATGACGGTACAAGCCAATTCCATCCTTATGGTAAAGCTACAAAATGAGGCGTTTTTACTTAAACTCTCACATATTATTAGATTCTTAAATTCCTACGTAAATATGTAATACATAATATATAGCTTGTATATCCGCATATTTGCATTTCCTTTTGCATTCACGTCATTATTTACCACTTATTCTTATCAGTATACACATACTCGTAATTATATGAAAAAAATTTATAGAGATTAGTCAGAATACTAAATTACTTGGTAAAATCCCGGAGGGACTATAATGACGGCAAAAACAAGTAATTTCTCAGGGGGGTTATTAATAGTTTTCCACGATAAACGGAGTCTAATTATGACACTTATCTCACTTCCACACTGCTTCTCTTTTAAGTGTATAAACGCTTGGCTGCATGTTTAGGTTACACCACGTGTGCTCGCGAAGGTTGACATTTGATAGCAACTGTTCTCTGAAATCCATAGCAGTTTGTCAGTGAGCGATATTGTTCTCGCTTGCTAACGATTCCTTTGAAACACGCTGCGACCTTGTGTACTATACACGCCTGTATACTGTGTAAACGTCTATGTACCTACATACGTAGGTACGCCTAGTTGCGTATGTAGTGTAGTAAATCACTCGTGGATCGCAGCTGTAAATATTCTGCCCACTCTTTGCGAAAAAATAGTTGGCTTTGAAAAATGCGCCTTGAAAGTATTAGCAACCTTGTTTCAAAAGAAATATTTAACACCGATGTTAAGGTTGCCAATTTTTTCTCAGTTTCATTTA
>JALPQI010021956.1:0-17120 GCA_025490895.1 Thaumatotibia leucotreta
CTTTTCTGGATATCGCCTAGTTTCAGAGTTATTACCAATTAAAAAAAAAACATATTTTCTAATTGTAACTCGGTACAAAAGGTCTTTTTAACGGCGTTGGTGTCATTATGGAGAATAGTCTCACTAACCTCATTAATAGATGTCGAAAATGAGAAAAAAAACCTTTTAAAAATGAGGTTTTTGTAAAAAAAAACCTTAACACTCATTGTAAGTGCTAGTTTCATGAATAACTTTTACTTTTTATGTTAAAATACATTCAAAAATTAAATAACAACAAAATTTCTTTTTCGCCTAAAATGACAAAAGTCATATAATATTTTTTGTTTGTTTTTACATCAAAAATGCGTGGTTAAAATCTTTCGGGTTATCAGAGATCACGGTGTAACGCTTGAAAAGTCCTAGCCTATCTCTACCTAATCTCACACACCTCTACCCCATACAACTCAAACTCCAGAAGCCAGATAACCCTCAGTATCAATACAAACCCTCAAGGAACCCTAAAAAATTACCTAATAAAGCTATGGTTCTATGGTATTCTGTCTTGACTATAAATATTTTGGCCAGAAGAAGTGATGTGATCGTCTAAGTAGCGGCAGGATCCCGTAGCTGTACGTAATGACCTAGATTCTTGAACAAAGAGTGAGAGTTATAGACCTAAAAGCCCTAACTAGGATAATGTAAATACCTAACAAATGATACAATACTCAGAACACTAGTATAACAGGAGAGAAATGATAAGAGTACTTTAAACACAATAAGATTTATTATTATTAATCACGGTAATATTATTACACACACATCGTAGTAACTGTAGAACAAACACAAATATATGGCAACTATAAGTAGGTATTATAGAAAATGCTAAAGATTGGTAAAGTTTAAAGGCACATGGTTAAAGGTAAAATATAAAAATAAGTTTTAGTTGACAATAAAAGACAACCTGTAAGTATTACAAAATATATAAATAATATCCCCTACCCACCGATATAGAATTACAGTTATTATTAACTATTGCAATTCAAACACGGCCCGAGCATACGGTTGGGTGAATTTGCGAATTCAGTTTATGTCAAACTGTATGTATTAGTTCCTTGGAACAAGAAATATTTATTTTCATTATTAGTGTCGTGACACTATGTATGTACTAGTTCTTGAACTAGACGTGTAAGGAACCATGATCCCTTATTATATTCGTATTTCAGGATTATTCGACATTGCAAATTAACCCGGTCCTTAGGATGGGGTAAGCTCACCTATTCTGAACCAATATGGAAGGTAAATATTTTGTGGCCTAGGTCCTCTTTTCCAAAAACATGATTTTCCAGTTCCATCAGATGGCAAATCAGGAGTAGTTCAAATATGTACCCTTGGGTATATGTGTATCGTAATACAGTTGGCCTTAACCAAGGTTTGAAGTTTGAGTCTATTCAAGACACCATTGTAATACAGGTTTATATGCATGTACTGTTCCTACGTTCCAAGTATAGCAGAAAACAGTACCTAAAATCACGTTACGATCATTTAGCGCAAACCAGACAATGTACACCTGAACAAAACATCAAAACATACCACTAATCATATATGTAAGTTAATTATTCGTCCATCAAACCATCTTCAAGAAACTAGTATTATCAACTAATTCAGTAAAACTTTATCAAATAAATATGTTCAATATTATTACTTATACCATTCCACATTTGTTCAGAGACCTACCCTAAAACTGGGCCTACGCTCTTTAACTAGCACATAAACTAAACACATACATAAAGATCATATAAGTAAGAACACAGACGATTAATTCATAATTAGTTAGGTACTGGAAAGAAGCACTCACTATTATATTAATTTCCCACCCTAAAACTTCACAAACAAGAATTATATTGAAAAACAATTAATTCACTTTATCCCAAAACTATTTCGCACTAAATAAACCATACATAGGATAAATAAAATAATTAGCACACTTAAATAATTCACAGATAAAATCAAAACAATAATAAATATAACCGTCCAACTAGCCAACCTTGGTCCCTTTTCATTAGCAATACAATCTAGGTATTGATTATGTATACGCGATTTATTCAATTAATCGAAATATCAAGATAAGACCTTTAGACACTAACGCTAGACTCCCGAGCGTTTCCCGCCGCGAAGGGTTTCAACTTCAACGCCGCCACTCTGTTACGTAACCCTGGACCTGCCGTCCATCTCTGTCTCTCTTAGGAACTAGAATTTACCCCTGCATCTCGCGTCTCGTTCTTTCATACTCGGATGTATTTATAAATAGAATTCACTCTAGTCAGCGGCTGAGCATCGCGCCGCGAGCCCGCGTCCCGTCCGCCATTTTGTGGGCCGATGCTTGTACAAATTTAATATTATTTTAACTTAAGAAAGATACATTAAAATAGAATAAGGCTTGGTTATGCACTAACTTTCATAACAAATATACGTACCGTGTGTGTTGTGAGGTGTAGCTTATTGCTTAATAATTCTCTCACTATTTACTAACATTTATAATAAAACTCGTTATAATTATACGGAGAGCTAACCGTGAGACAATAAATGGTTGTATTTAAGTATACTATTTATAAGTACAATATGAAAAAACCAACTTCCATCATGTATATAAAAGTGTGATATGGTAAATGGAAATATCTATAAGTTAAATAGTGCTGTGAAGATAACACTGTGTTAATATTTGCCAGCCTCGAGCTTAGGTATACTCCAGAACCTAGCAATAAATGGGTGGTAAGTTTATTATAATCACTACACATTTCACCAGTGTTTGAGCTAGATTAGGTAGATATTTGCCTACGTACAAATAACGTAATAATAAAAACACATTATAGATACTAATATAAATAATATTGTGTAACTCACCAGGGTTTAAACAAATTACCTGAACACTATAGCTTACTAGACACTCAGACAGAATTACTACACTGAATCTAGAATCTAAAATAGGTACTTAGACTACCTAGGAACAAAGTAATGTAAAGTTTACTCTTCAATCTTCAACTCAAAGTGATCCCGTCCTCCCGGCGACATTGCCTTATATACCCTAGGCTACCGACGCAAATCCCAGTTTTGTGTTCGGCCCTTTTCACGCCTGCGCACTTACTATGGATGCTGCGAGCGTCGCATAACAGAAGCGTCTATTAATCAGACATGCGCAATGGATATTTAAAAGGCGCCAAACGTTAGCGCCAATTTGACCGTCGCGTCGGTTGCTGGCGTCTCGATCAACACGCATGCGCCCCATCTCGAGAGACGCTTCCTAGCGTCGCCCTGTTACTAACAGAAAATGGCCTTGGTTTCGTTGTTTTGGCGCCAAGCCGTCGCGTCGCTTGGTTTTGACCGTTGATGATTTCCTTTGTGGTTCGCGCCAATATCCTAAACTGAGTAATTATTATTACCTAAAACTAAATGAAACAAAAATAATAAAGTTTAATTAAGTAACGGACTTTTGTATTGTTACAACGGTGTATATATTCGTCATCAAAGTTTCCGCAGAGAATTCCACTCGTAGCTTTAAATTTCTCTAAGGGCGTTCCGAAACGTGTAAATTAATAACCCCAGGCGTAGCCAAGATGTCATTCTGCAATCGTACACGATTAGCGATAAGTCACGTGACTATAATAATGTAGGAAAACGGTCTCGTGACTTTTCGTTGGAATCTGTCATTCTCGTACATTTATTACTACATTCTGTGATTGAATCAAAACTGAGATACTAACTTTATTCAAGTAGGTATTTGAAACCTACTTAGAAAGTTTTGCTTGTCAGCCGACGATTCTATGTAGATGTGTTATGTACTGTGTACAGTTGATATCACAGAATTAGATTTGGATAGAAGAAACAAGTTCATTCATTTGTATGGCGGCCGAGCGTGTCAGATTTTGTACTGAAGTTGTTACTTGCCTATGATTTTAAATATGTCTCAGGCCCTTGAGTATTCATAGTTTTTTGTCTTGTTGCAATTAATATTACTTAAGGAGGCATTATTAATGTTTTTGTTCACTTCAACTTACAAAATTTGACGCCCGAAAGCTGCAAGCTGCGATTAAAGACGGACAACTCAGTGGATTTCACTGAGTTAATTTGACACGCTAAGTAGATACGTTTGCTTGATCTATGGTATATATGACATCTGTGGTTGATATAGATATATAAGACGGGGTTGTCTCTTTGCAGAACAGGTCGCCGCCGCCCGCGCACATCCCCAGCGCCCTGCTCTACGCCCCTCCAGAACCTCTCGAGGTATGTATTTACCTTTTCTTTTGTTATTTAAATTAGTTTTACTCTTAGAGCATTTCACAATAATGTTACCTATGGCAGGCTGTTGTTATTGTATGCAACTATTACTGTGAAATCTGTAAGGGCCTTATCCAATTCTTATTGACGCGGCGAATTCGCTGCGCATCCATTGTGTAAGTGACTGTCCAAGACTCAGATTTACTGACGGCTGCACAGCGTATTCGTTACGCGATCGCGGCAAAATCGCGACGCACTCGCGGCGAATCGGTTACGGGCACGCGACGAACACGCCGCGCGTACGCTTCGCTTTCAAATCGCTTGTAAATCGCAAGTGTGATAAGGCCCTAAAGCTCGAAAATATTTAGCCAAGTCAAGACTCAATATACAAGGTAAAATTTTATTGATATGCATGTTTTCCGTTTAAGGGCTAAATCAATCGTTTTCCAATATTCACGTGAAACAAAATCCTATGAGCAGGTTTTTTCAAATTAGTTTACGCTCCATAGAATTTTTTTTTTGGGAGAAAAAATAATCTTCCTCCTTTTTCCTAATCGGAACACGATATTGTACATGCCCTTAAACGGAGAACAACCATTAAAATTTCACTATGTTTATATATGTACGCACGCTAATTCGCATGCTAATTCTACTTCCGAAAGTACTGCTCCTTCCGGTCTGTTTTTTTTTTGATTTGGCAATAAACATGTTTCAAGTGTCAAGTCATATGCTCGTGAAATGCCCCTATTCACGTTGGGCATAGAGTAATAAAAACATACCTACACGAATTTAAATGCCGCTCAAATACGGTTTTAGGTTTTTACTATTCAATAATAGTTATTTATGTGGCTGGCGCATAATAAGAGGCATTAAACATGAGTGTGGTTTTATGAAACGAGCCGTAGGCGAGTTTCATAATAAGATCACACGAGTGTTTAATGCCTAATTATGTACAGTCACATACATAACTTTATCTACATGCATATAATAAGTTTTCTACAATATGTTTATTTTTGTGGCAGCAAATTATTGGTCACGGTTGTAGCGGCGTCCCGGATTTCTGGTGGTGTTTCACACATTTCAACATCACTGTCCTCGTCGTCATAAATAATTTTTCAGTGTAAATATTTCACAACGAACTCGATAATATTTAACTTTCAAGTCAACAGTCCAAAAAAGTTGTATGTTTGAAACCACAGAGCACGGACCTCTTTAGTGTGTAACCTATAGGCAACCCTCCAACCTCCTTGTTTGAAACAATTCAAACAAAACAAATGACTGAACTGACATTAGTTTTTTTTTATTCATAAACCAGGTAAGGTCTTGAGTCGATATCGATTCTCAAATCGATTCTCAGTATTCGACATTTAGAAGAATGTATGGAATATTAATTTTAATGTGAATGAAATTACAAATCGATTAATTCGATAATCGAAGTTAAAGTGTGTTTTTTCTTTTTAACAGAATATTCGAAATTTAATTGTGATTAAGATATCGGTTGCCGATATCGTAAAGTAAAAATTATGATACACCCACAGATACAGATTTCTTAAAGTAGGCTATTTGCTTACCGCCGCTAAACATATTGTAGACAACTTATGATATGGATGTAGATAAAGTAATGTATATGTCACTGAATCCAATACCATTCAAAAGTTCAAACGGCTATGAATAAAGGGCAAAACGCACATTAAATTTTATTACGAGTAACTACTGCATGGCGTCAAGCACTTTTATGACTCTAAAGTTACGTAAAAAATGAAGATCAGTAGGCTTAGCACATGATTGGTGCGACAGTATGTCGCCACGAAATAGATCTTCCGTCCTTTACTAACTATATTAACAGAAGAGGGACGGATAGTCTATCTCGCGGCGAGATACTGTCGCGCCAATCATATGCTAAGCATACAGATGTAACAGTTTTGTCAGCATGGTAAAAATCCAATTTAAAGTAGGTATCTCTGGTGTACTCTAATACCAGGATGCTTAGCCAAATTGCCAATCGCTAGCGCTTAGTAGCGTATCGTAGTTTTACCTCTCTGTCAATCTTTCATATTAGTGCGACAAAGACAGTTAGCTACCTTTCGCTTACGATTGACGATTAAACGTTAGCGATTGGCAACTTGTCTAAGCACCCAGGTGCTCAAAAGCCGGATGTTTCCGTAATCAAATAATATTTTCCATAGTTTTTTAAGCGCAATCCAAAGTCGGCGTAGCGCAACGTAGACCTGCGGTAGTTTTAAAGTAGCAGCTTCTACGCTGTAGCACGGAACTAAGTATCACCACATTGCGCACCGGGAACTCCCGAGGGGAGTTCTCTGTGGGAGGTCCATTTTCGCTACAAAGCGGAAAAATCACGGGATCGACTGCGAGCGTAGCGCGTAGCACTCGTTGGCAATAAAAGTGTTACACTAAGTAAAAAAATAGTTGTAAGTTTATCAAACGCCGGCGTAGCTGTAACGAAAGACAAGTCTTTTTTTTTTAACCGATATCCCTGATTACTCGAAGCCGCTTGGGCCAATTTGAATCATTCTTTTTTTGTTTAAAAGGGTATTCTCACCGGGTTTAGATGATGATTCTCTAAATCGAGGGAACTCTTCAAAACCTTCAAAAATGCGAAACCTTTTTTAGGTTCTTCCGATGTAACCAAGATCCGATTCGATTCGATTTCCTACCTATACATTTTTACCTTTTACATTGAAATATAATATTATTGCTAGTTAACCTACTGATCTCTTTGGAGTTTCACTTACTTCTAAAGACGGTTTTATTTGTATTATTTTTTAATATATGCTACATTCTAAATAATACTCGTACTACCACATTTAAATATTTAGCAGACAGTAATTCATAATGTTACCTTTATCTTTGAAGTAGATAATCTTATCAGATCACACACGTAGATATCGAAAAATGAGTCGCTGAAAAACCTTTTCCTCATTCTTCGAAAGCTACCTGTTTTATACAAAATAATCAGTTCAAAGAATAATCTTGTTTACTAACGTATAATCTGCAGATATTGGAGAATATACGTGATTTGTTCTGTCTACCTGTTTCGATAATTACGCTCTATTTGAAGATAAGGATGATTCTAATGACATTTTGAATGTAGTGTGGTTAATAGATTTTTTTTTGCGTGAAATACACGACATAACGTCAATCTTACATACACACGCGACCTGATTAATTTATTGATATGATCCGCGCACTAATCAACAAGATGCAGTGCGAAACAAGATCTTATCTTATCAATAACAAATCAAATCGGGCTACATGCGATCTATTCATTAAAATATGGCACATAGCATTTCACAATACGAAGGAACTAATGAGTTTCAATTTCAAAATGAAAATTTAGGCCTAATTATGTCGTCGCATGGTACCCACATCAATAGCCTTAATTGAACTTACCGTGAGACTAGGTCGATTTGTATAAAATATCCCAAAAAAATTGTTTATTAAAGTTCGAGAAATATTATTTGACCGACTGTTATCTTACTTACGACCTTTTGTTTTACGTCATTAACAATAGAAAAGGGTTCAACTGCTGACTCTAGTTTCGCAAAACAAAAGAGCATAAGTGAGATACAAGGATGCTTAGCCAAGTTGTCAATCGCTAACGCTTAATCGTCAATCGCAGCTAACTGTCTTTGTCGCTCTAATATGAAAGAGTGACAGAGAGGGAAAACTACGATACGCTACTAAGCGCTAGCGCTTGGCAACTTGGCTAAGCATACAGTCGATCAAATAGTATTTCCCGAACTATAATATAATTTCCTTCTCCAGCTGCTATGCGTGTTCCCCGACCGCGCGTCTCGCGTGTGCGCCGCCGCGTGCGCAGCGGCGGCCCGCGCGGGCGGCGAATCCCGCGCCGTGCGCACTGCGCGGGAGGCGATCGACGCGCTGCGGCGCGACGGCGACTCGCGGCTGCCGCATGTGGTGGTGGTCGACGCACGGCAACCGCAGGCGCTCGACGCTGCGAATCTCGCCAGGTTAGTTCGTTACAATTGATACACAAATCTGGTACTCATACGATTTAGTAGTTTATGTGACTGTACATAATAAAGGGCATTGCAAGTGCAGGGCAAGTGTTTTAATGCCTAATTATGTACAGTCGCATACACTACACTACTTTATCTACCCACATATCATAAGCTTCCATGATGCGTTCAGTAACCGCCATTGATTTAGAATATATAAGTGGATCCCCAAACAGCTCAAAAAAATGGCCCCAAAAAATGGGCTGCAGAAGTAAATATTGCGGTCCTTTTGCTCCGCTATTCAGTTCTGACAGTTGACATTTGGTCACCTTACGGTATAGCATCATGATTCCTTAAACAAAAAAAAGTTTCTACTATTTTGCGGTGTTGTTCGCAAATTTGACACTTATTGCTCACTTCACAAAGTTTTTTATTCTTTGAGTTTTTTTTATTATAGTTTATTGTAAGTGAGCGTTATTAGCTTCAACTGAAACATGATAGAAATTACTTTTAGTGCCACTTTTCTTGGTTTTTTTGTTTGGCTCTGTGCGTCCATTTATTATTTAATGTCATTGGTAACCGCAAATTATGACCGGCATTGCAGGATTTTTCTTGGCCACTAAAAGTAATTATTAATAAAATAAAACAGAAAAAAATGCGAATACGCAGAAAGGGGTTTGGGTAAAGTTGGCGTCGTTTTTAAATTTTGGCGGCCATTCATGAAAGTGGTAAATTTCAAAAGAGCAATTTAAAATAAACTTATTTTGTTATGGAGTGCATATAGCTAAATTATATCGGAGCCGAGATATCATACTTTAAAGTTTTATAGTAAATAGGTACTCACATTTATTTTTGAAATGCATCGGAATGAGTTAAAACTACTATTGTGTACCTATGCCACGTAAAACGTAACCTTAATTCATACTAAACTACTTTGGACATAAGGTTCTTTTTCGGTCAAGGATTATTTAGAGATTGTTCCTTTTTTCTTTAACACCGCGATTTTATGACGGATGTCGATGAACGTTCTATTGAACGTAATTAAGTATGTAAAAGGTTATTCGAAATCTTACTTACGTGCGACAATTGTCAATTCTGTTCGAAATTCATGTTGTCATTTCGAATTAAACGTCATCTCGAGTGATATTAGAATAGAGGCCTAAGCAAATTCCTTTATTTTTCAAAGATGTTCGAAATTTGAATGGAATAATATTATCGAAAATACTATTATTTTACGATAATATTATTTAGTTATAATAACACTTTCACAGATAAGAAATTTATTCTAACAAGTCAGTCTATTTTTATGGTGGTAATAATGTGCGGTTTTTGAACGCATCATGGACTGTTTATGATATTTGGGTAGATAAACATTTTAAATATGTATCAATTCGTGATCGTAGTTAGAATAGTTTAAAATATAATAGAAATTATTTATTTGGTGTGATAGTCTTTTTTAGAAGACAAATTTATATATTATATCCTTCAGAGACTACATCTTTTGTTATTATTATTACATTTCAATTTATTTAAGAACAATTTTAAGTTTTTATTTTTTTATGCATGTTATTTGTAAGAAGTACCCATGATTATTTGAAAAAACAAGTCCCCCCAAGTTTCTTACCCGTTCTACTGAGTTCAGTGGTGTAGGGTTAGAACCGGAAGTTGTTTTAATTTTATGTGTAACTTAGACCATTCAAAAGAGTTTGTTGCTATTCCAATTTGAATAAAAAAATCACTTGTCTTTGACTTAAATACATCCTAACCTAAAACAACCCCAAAATGGATATCACTCAGAATATAATTATGCCGCTGGATTAAAGTTTAGCCATGGTGCTCGTTTTCAGAGCAATCACAACACAGTTACACAAGACACTTAGAAAATAACCAATATTATTAACATATTGAGACTTAAAATTGTTTTCTAGGAAAAATAATCATCGAATACGAACGGATATGTACGTTTCGGTTTTGTCCTATGGCTAAGAATACCCTATACATATGTATTTTTCTGTCAAATCAACTTCTCAATAGATTAAAATTAATTTAAAACAATATAGGGGCGAAACTTTGGCCGATGGCTTTTTTAGGCCAACTATAGATATAACAGATATATAGGTCTACTTTGAAGAATTTTACTCATTATTAAATTTGTTAGGTTAGGATACCTAATTGTTAATAACGATTTATTAAGTATACTGTAATAAATTACAATTTTACCACCCACTAGCCTAACTGGCATTGGCTCGATTCTAATAATACGAAATACAATACCTTACGTATAAATCAGGAACCATACTAGAAAATTATATTACTGGGTAACATAAAAGTGAGTAATTAACCGCATTCAATCAATGCTGTGTACAATATCACAGGAATTATAAGTATGTAGTACTCAATCAAGTTATCGAAACAATGAAGGGTAATTAATTAATAATATTTGTGATTATATATTTTACAATGAAGATAACAAACATTAGTACCTAATCGCTTCCGGTGAAAAATGCCTATAACTCTCGACGGCTTTGCATTGCTATGCTGAATAGATCGTAGATACATCATTGATTTTCTAGGGCTTTCTTGAAACATAACTAGTCCGAAGTTTCTAGCAATAGAAAAAGACGACAAATATAAAATATGCATTGCATTTACAAGAATTTGCATTTTGTGTGTAATGGTACATTTAGACCAAACGAGCATTCGCACATTCTATCCCCCACTCTACGAAATTCGTTGAGTGGAGGAAAGAATGAGCGAAGGCCCGTTTGGTCTAAATGTACCTTTATAATATAAATATTAGAAACTTATAAAAATAAAACTATTTAAACAGATTATCAGGGTTCGTCTTCTATGGTTGACTGACAACCGGGTAAAGTATTCGAAACGTCGGGATGTAGGTAATTAATATACGCGATATAATCCGTTTAAATTGATTTATGTCATGAGTAATCATCGCATATCATAAAAAAATATTAAAAACTTAATTAATTTCTAGCTTCGCGTTCAACCACACTAATTAATAGGACCATTAACTTTATCTAACACATTACTATGTAACTTCCGATACAAAACATTTATTGAACGATTTAACGCTGGTTTGGTACAACCCACCCTAAACCCATTAACCCACCCTGTATCAAACAAAACATTGCACATGTTGCAAATTAATATAACGAAATAATTATTTTGCAATATTCAGGGCAATGAAAATGATTTTACCCCGTGAATACAGGCTGCTCCGTTGACAAGATTGACTTGATTGAATATCGCTTTAGGTAGAGCGCAGACAATGCCACGGCACTGACGTCACAGCGGCGGTAGTGAATTGTCCGGGCAATAGTTATTCCGGTTGATTTCCGATTTCAGGCGAGTTGAGAGCTCACATAAATAAAATAAGCTTCGTTCTTTCAAGGAAAAACCCACGTGTTATAGGACCTACATACATACTTCAAACACTTGCCAGCTGACTTAAAAAACGAGCCCTGTGATGCAGTATTTAGGCGTAAGTTGAGAAACCTTTTGTTGGATAACCCTCAGTACTCTGTTATTCTCATGATTATTGTTAATTATTAATTATTATTATTTTGACTTTGCAATAATGTTTAATTTTATGTATTTCTTTATTAATTATTTGACATTTGCTTTGTATTTTGACGATCACGATGAAAATTTGTATACCCTGACATCACATTGTATTTCGAATTTTCTTCCTGAAATAAATAAAACTAAACTAAACTATAAGAAAACAGGCGTCCCGTCCATGTCAGCCTCATCGGTGCTAGCCATTTTGTTGGTGGTGGTTGTCCAACAAACTATAGTATGAAACGAAGTCTTACATAATTTGGCGCTTGTCTTCTTTCGGCTTAGTAGGGCTTGTCGTCTAGCATCTAATACGGGCTTTTTAGTACGGTACGTCCAAATGTTCCCATGGATTCTTGTAACAATTAACTATATAGAGCGTTTTCATAAATTATTGTTATTGTAAGAGTCACAATAAATTATTCAGTTGTCGTAATTAACTCAAGGTCTTTTTATTTTTAATGTAATTTTTGGTTAAAGCTTTGACAAAGGAACGAAAACCAAAATCGAATTTATTTTTAATTGCACAGCTAATCATTAATTGCGGATTGATGTAATTCTCCACCTTTATGGGATTATGCCGTTTTAATTATTCGGCTATATTCAACTTCAACAAAGATGCTCAATCTTTGGAGTCGAAGGTACAACGATATCGTCTGATGGACTAATAGGTTCTGTGGATCCTCCATCTGGCACCCTCATATGGGCAATATAGCTTTAATAGTTTTATAACTAACCCATTATTTTGAGGCTTCACTTATAATCTGGCAAACCAGTCATATCACTAACCATAAAACCTACCCCATTCGCATGAATACATAGGTACTTTTCAAATTTGCCGTCTTTTTCTGCCTGACAGAAATGACCAAAAAAGCAGGTTCTCTGCTGCGTTCGACTCGCTAGTGCTCGAACAATGATGCAGAACCGTCCAGCTCTGAAAGGCGACACTGTATTGCCTCAGTGCAACACTATTTCACGCTTAATGGCCTTTCGCGTGGTCGTTGCAATTTAAAACGTATTGGATGCGTGGGGGATTTAAAATTTGAAATATTTTTCATTTATTACTTGCGCAGTTAAGTCTTAGTTTAATAAACAGTAAAGAAAAAACTATGATTCCATCTCGACATGAAATACAAATTTGTGTATCTTGGATCTTTGGCGGTGACGGTGAGAGTGAGGCTATACGAAGAGCCCAAATTGCAAAACAGCATTGAAGCGGCTGCAGAAAATCTAGCCAAACAGAGGACGAAGAATAAAAGTAAAACTAATGATATCTCTGATCTTCTCTTTATTCCTGTAGGTTTACTGCAGAAACGTGGACTCTGAACGCATGTATTAAAATGCATTCGATGCGAGATGTCGTGTTGGCGCGAAATGCTAGGAATCCTTTTACAATCATCAGCATTCATCATCAGCCTATGATAGTCCACTGCTGGACGTAGGCCTCTCCTATTAACTATGCGTATAAACGCATTAGGAGGCAAATGCCCGTAATCGCCACGCTGGGCAAGCGGATTGGCGATCGCAGTAATGTGTCCACTATGATGACTCTGCTGCCCATCATCAATCTTTTATCAAATAGTTGTCAGTGACACTTCAATCCCTTAGTCGACTCTTACGACACCCGCAGGAGGATTGAGGGTGGTGACAAATGTATTCTTACAGCCGTCACCACATGGCTAAATAAAAAAAATCGCACACAAATCTGTCGATCCTGGCTGAATTGAAGAAAGTGCCGCCAATTGAACATTCGTATTCAGCGGATCCTACAGTATTTTGGTCGTGTGGTTAGACGCGAGTCAGACCGTCTAGCGTATTGCTGTTGGCCACGAGGAAGAAAAAGAGTTGTAGAAGATCACTAACCCTTTGGACCGAATAAGTTCGAATATTCAATATTTGCGGTAACCCCTTTGGACTTGTTACTCCACGACGTCCCACATTTCTATTTATCCATGTGAACTGGCAGTTTGTCAATTACCCTTGTTCAGCGCCGCAGTTTTAAGACGTCATTAGTCCATCGAGGATAATCGCCCGCCGGTAATGGCTCGTTAGGTGTCCTCTTTATGCGGGATGCCGATAAATGCGTTGGCTAAGTATTTTACTTTACTGGGATATCGTAATAAATGTTTGAAAGTTACCCAGGATCTTTGACACGTTAATGTATCATAACAAAATGACTTATGAGATATTTAAGCTGTTTAGTTTTTGCTGTTGTTATAAATGTCAAGATATTTGCCAATTTTAAGTTTTTTACGCGCTAGTGCGGAAGTGGCTCATTTTACGTCAGGTCCAAAACTTCAGAGGGCCATCTGTACCTACTAAATTTCGAATTTCATATTTTTTGCACTTGTATCGTAATGTACTGTTTTGTACTTATAGAAACAAAAATACTGTCTCAATATTTCTTTATAGTGTGAAAAAATAAAACCTATCTGAAAAGAAATAAAATCTATGACATTTTTTGTCTCATTGTGATTGAAAAATCTAGTAATTTTGAGTAGGAATAAATACTACAAAAAATACGAAAAAATACAGCATTTTATACTCTTTTTAAATAAATCATCAATTGAAGGATTGTTAGGTACTGGTTTAAAAAAAACTAATTTTCATATAATAGTACATAATGCTTTCCTTGCTGTTATCCATGGAAGTGCCAGAACTTATTTTGCTGACACAATGAACTTTTAAACATCTTAAACAAAATACTTCCAAAGAAAGAAAGATAGAAATACACTTGTATTCGTAACAAACAAGAAATAAAAATATAAATGAGAAATCATTGATTAATTAATTTACTGAAATAATTTGGAACGGTTACAGTCAAAACTGATCATCGTTAATGTTATCCGATTACATAACACAATAGCTGTGTCTAATTAGCATATGCACATAACATATTATAGTTTAGCATACGCGTGCTTAGGTACATAGAGGTATATTGTGTACGTATTTTGTGTACCTACGCCTATTCATCGTCGCTTACAAAGCCGCAGTGCAATTAATGTGACATTCAGCTGATATGTGAAATTAATACATTATACTGTATGTAACATATTACCTTTGAAGTGCCTTGCTTTGACGCGGATATCGTAGTAAATTAATACAGCGAGTAATTAATTGAATCGTGACTTTGCAGAATTCTATTGTGATTTCAGTAAAAAATATTGTTCGTCGTTTTTCTCCGTGCAGCGTGTCACATCACTAAGTGCTTCCACTGATTGACCAGAGGCAGAGTATAGTTACGATGCACGAACGTACTGGCGATAAGCAAGAGCAGGCTTATGTAAAATAAAGTTGAGCTTGAGTGATTTTGACATCGACCTTTTTTAATGAACGATTTTTTTTTAATGCTATATTTAGTAAGTACTATTTGTCAGAGTCGCATGTCTGTTCATATATTTTGTTGGATAGCAACTGCAAAATGTGCAAAACCAAAAGGAAAATGTATTTTTCCTTATAAAGGTAAACAAAAATATCTGCTTAATTAATTTAATTGGAATATTTCCTGGCCATCTTAAACATAATTAACTAAATTAGCCTTTATAAAGCAAACCCTTCCCCTAAAAATAAACTTAATTTTCTTGTCTATTCTTTCATCTTCATAAGAATTTTTCCTTGTTTTTATTTAGTACAATGAGTATTTAACAAATTATTTAAGTACATTTACATTTTCTGTATGTTTATAGGTGAAAAAAGAACAAAGTGAATCATTTTATATACAGCATATCTATCTAATGTATTAATTGATACAGTTTGTTCGGCAATGCTGCCAGCGTTAAGGTGCGTTTAAACCAAAAGAGCATTCGCTGTTCTAGCGCCCGTTCTACGAAATCAACCAATCACGTTTTGTGTACCTATCGAATTTCGTAGAGTGGGAGGTTAGAACAGCGAATGCTCTTTTCGTTTGAACGCCCCTTTATGGGAACTTTTGCACGGGGCGGGTTGTTCGATTAGTGTTTATCGAAGGTTTTTTTATTTTTTTATTGTATTGTGGTTATTTTATAAGTTAGTGCATATTTTAGGGTTTAGCTTGTAATTTAATCTAATGTTATTTAATTATGTTTATAAAATGAATATGATATTAAATCGTAAGATACAGTTTTATACTTTCCATAATCTTACTGTAGGCCCTCTTAGATTATGTGATTACAATGTATTTAAATAACAAAAATATTAATAGATGACATCAACCTACAAAACGAGAAGCTCAAAACAGTTCTAAAGTAACTAAGCAGTGTTGTTCTCTCCATGTAACGTTCATGTATTAAAGCGTTTACAGATATTATACAGCATGCCCTACGCTAACCCAGCCATCAAAATTAGTACTAAATAGAAGAACCGTGATTGACTTGGTGAAGTACTCAAAACAATAAAATATAAATAAATATAGTTATTTATTATACAAGGGGGCAAAGTTGTTGTTTAACTGTCGTGCCAATATTGAGACCTGAGCTAGCGAAAGATTCCAAAATTGAGCCACGAGCGTAGCGAGTGGTTCAAAAACTGGAATCTTGAGCATTGCGAAGGTCTCAAGGCACGATAGTTGAACAAACTTTGCCGCCAAGTGTAATACAACTTTTTTCCCCTCACTATCGCGAGGAAATATGATTACAAATCTCATCCAAATGTAAATTAACTTAAAGAAACTATATAAAACTCAATGTCGAAACGTATCGTAGAATAGAGTTTGTTATGGAACTTAAATATTGCCAATGGCTTACAAAGTCACATGAGAAACGACCAATTTAACATGTGAGCTCCGATTGCGCATGTTTACTACGGTCATACAGATCCACTTATACTAGGCAGTAGGGGGCTATAGGAATTAGAGAAATGTCAAATTACTTTATTCACAAGTGTGTAAAAAGCGTTTTTACCCGCTCGTATTAAAGGATAAACGAGCGCTTTACGAGCTAGTGAGGGGAAAAATATCTTGGGACATCTCACACAAATCATCCTAGTCCCACGGTAAGCTCAATTAAGTCTTGTGATGTGGGTACTAGGCGACGATACATATAATAGATAGATACATGTAGATACTTATACAGGGTGGAACGGAACGACGATCTTTCCCGCTACCGACCGAGTCTACCAACCATTATGATGAACTTTCAGTATGGGACCTACATCGAAAACGTACATGGAAAATTGACTTTTCCATTACTATTGAGCTCTAATTAATCAGTGACTTTGTATGAGGGATTAATTTTATTAAAAGATATTTTGATGTTGGTCCCATACTGAAAGTTCATCGTAATGGTTGGTAGACTCGGTCGGTAGCGGGAAAGATCGTCGTTCCGTTCCACC
>JALPQI010021957.1:0-18879 GCA_025490895.1 Thaumatotibia leucotreta
AGAAATTAATTATATTTGACCTAAATAAGCTTCCCTTAAAGTTATAGCATATGAAGAAAAACACGCTGTATGTATGTATAAATAACTCAATATACGAAACCGTAGATTGGCGTTTGTTTATCAATTTATCATGTTTGATTCGTCATTTGAATCTCTGATGATGTGATGATTATGTGTTTTCAAATGCTTGCCTTCGTACTGCGTTTTATTATCTAACCGCGTTTTCAACAAACAACAAGTAGGTAAACAATATATCGACGGTGGAAAGGAGAAACCCCTTAAGCGACATTTTGGTCAAAAATGAGTTTCATATATTGACGGAACCGGCTTTTTTTTCTGCGTCGTTTAAGCCAAGTAAAACTGAGATCTGACGACTTCAATGTCGCTTAAGGTATAATGAAATAATGGACAAATTTAAAGACAGGGATGTTAAGCGACGCAATTACTGACTAAAATTTAGACAGAGTCACTTAAGCATACACATTTATATACATAGTCGCTTAAGTTTTTTTTTTCAAGTGCTACTGTTGTCGGTTAATTGCATGTCATACAAATTACCTTGCCCTGTAAGCGACACTTTTCTGACTAAAATAATTTTATTTATAAACCGTAGGGTCGCTTAAAGGCTCGTTTCGGAGAATTCTTAGGTCAATATCAATTAAGCGACATTTATTTCAGAAGGTTCCAAGTTTATTGAAATAACGTTATTACTATTTCATAGATATGACAATTTGACAAAGTACGTTCAAAGAACACAAGTCTCTAAAGCGGCCACAGAAAGTAATACGATTTTTTTTCCTAAAAATAAAACTTTAAAACGCTCTCCTGGACAATTACCAAAATGTCGCTTAACAGGTTTCTCCTTTCCACCGTCGATATATACAACGCACTGTGTAATTGAAGATTTAGTTACAAATATAGTACAATCGGCCAAGTTATTCTGCCAATTTTGAGCTCCAAGCCTAGCTGAATACTTCTATTCACCTCATCCTCGAAATTGTTTCTACCCATCTGCAATGTTTGCTCGAGGTGTACATATCTTTGAACAACTTCCAGTACGGCGCCATGTACCGCGATCGGTTCCAGTAGTAAATGATCATTGAACATTGAACATGACCTTGGTTTTATCCAAGTTCATCCGTAGGCGATGTGTATAGAAGAGTCAGCCAGGCTATAAGTACCTATGATCTAGATATCAACTCATCGCCCTCAATACAGCATACCGCACCACCCCTCTTCATCTGTCTCCTCTCTCACCCCTCACACGTCAGCACCACCCTCCTTCACCCCCTTCACTAACACATCCGAGGACTTGGACCACAAACGTGATGTCTTTTACGAAGTCCCCTTTCAAAGCCAAACTTGCCCTCTTACTCTATCCAAAAATCCCCGATAGTAAAAAATGGCAATGGTGCCGCGTGGTGACGGCAGTAAGAATACATTGGTCACCACTCCAACTCCTCCTGCGGGTGTCGTAAGAGTCGACTAAGGGATTGAAGTGTCACTTACCATTATTTGATAAAAGATTGATGATGGGCAGCAGCGTCATCATAGTGGACACATTACTGCGATCGTCAATCCGCTTGCCCAGCGTGGCGATTATGGGCATTTACCTCCTAATGCGACTATGGGTACGCATAGTTCAGAAGCCTACGTCCAGAAGTGGACTATCATAGGCTGATGACCATATTGATGAAAAAATGGCGGCATATTAAAAAAATCCGCACCACACCCTCTACGTGGGTTTCGTTTTTCACTCCCTCCACCTCAGTGCCTCCCTCCATCGCCCCTTACCAACGCGTCCAAATCTTCACCCACGAAGTCTATGTCTTTCACGAAGCCCTCTTAACCACTGACATGCTTCATGTAGCTTTTGTTACATGTCATCACTTTTATTCTACATAGAAATAGAGTCTATCGCAAAAATCAAAGCAAGTGAGTGGCTAAGTACCCTATTAAGTACCTATTTTTTCTATAAATCTCACCGTTCTCAATACAGCATACCGCACCACCCCCTCTTCATCGGTCTCCTCTTTCACCCCCCGCACCTCAGCGCCACCCTCCTTCGCCCCCTTCACCAACGCGTCCAAGTCTTCAACCAGGAAGGCCACATCTTTCACGAAGTCTCCGTGTAACGCCAAATCGGGGGAAATAGGAGAGTCAGCTGTTGTTGGAGACTCGAAGGCGATGGTGATCTGGATTTGAAATAGGTATTTGTTAAATTTAGTTTTGGTGCGTTTTCACAAACCGTTGTTGAAATCACCTTATTATTAGTCTTAAGACAGTGCTACGCCCTTGCAGGGTGATGTACAGTAATAATATTATACATATGTAACAGCTTTGTAACCATGGTGAATGCATTAACACGCTCAGCACGGAACAGGTCATATGTGACCTGTACAAGTAGGTATGGTTAATTACAATTTAACTTAATTGTCGCAGCGAAGGTGTTAAATAAATTGAATTGAGTTGAATATTTAATTTGTTCAAGTTTAAGCTTATTCGACTCAGAATCACGTGCTCAATCGATTTTGTTAGGAGAAAAAAATGTCCAATAATTTTCGTACAGTTTTCATTTCTTCCATTACGCCTTTGAACATCTATGAAAAACGGTATCGTAATGGAAAAAAACATTTTGGAACATTTTTTTTCTTCCATTAGAATCGAAAGAGCTCGTGATCCTGAGTAGAACAAGCCCAAACTTGTCCGAATTAAATAACAAGGTGATTTCAACAACGGTTTGTGAAAACGCCCTTTGGCTTATACTTAAAGTAAGATCAGCAGCCGCAGCTTCGAAATCCGCAAATTTCGAGAATATGTCCCTGTCGCTCTAATGACACCTTCATTGGGATGACAGAGACATATTTACGAATTTAATATTAGGCCAAATTAGACGCCGTAATTGTAAAACGCCTGTAGGCCTTATCGCGAACTTTAATCGACGTGTTGCCTCGCTCGTTTAATTCGTATTATAAAAGTGGCATAGATGCAACACATCGGTCTACTTTCACTGCCTCCCTCTATTCCTGTGAACCTTTAAACTAGTACATTCTGTGTAAGTTACCTACATTTCAAATTTCAAATCGTATGGCATAACGATCAAAATCGTTGTACTATATTTTTGAAGCCGACCATATAAAAGGGAAAAAAATATTAAATTTTCCATACATTTTCTGGATTTCCTCCTTTGTTACCTCCTTACAAAGTGTATGGAAAATGGCAACAAACTAGAAAAAAAATCCATGGGACATTTTTTTCCCCAAATTTATCCATAAGTAAATTAAAAAAAATAAGAAAATGGACTAAATCAAAAGAAATGCTCATAAATTAGTCATAATGTTCTTTCACTAAGTCATAGTACCTACCTTGTTAAGTTTGACGACTATTGTAGTCACGGGCTCGGAGTCTGTAGCGTCTCGAACAGCAAATGGCCGAAAACCGAACCTGGTCACGAAGTAACTTGAAGCCTGGAAACATAGCATTAATTTAACTATTTTTGTATTGGTACAGTCGACGTCATAAGGTATTGTTACGGTTTTGGTGCCAAAACTATATTTACACGACCGTGGGACTAGGTCGATTTGTGTAAGATGTCCTAATATATTTATTTATTTATTATTTATTATTGCCTTGATATTAAGGTCGTGTAAATATTTTTTTGGCACCTAAACCGTAATGATATCTTTGACGTCGACTGTACACAGGTAAATGCTTCAGAAATAAGAAAACAAACGGCAATGCGCCTGCGAAATTAAAATAGCAGTTATACTGTAAATTACTTCAAACTTCTACACAAACATATAAAGGAACGAAAACAAGAATAATGCTCTGCAAAAGTTGCGAAACTCTCAAAATATGCTTCGATAATTAGAATAAAGAAAGAAAGAAAAATAAGAAACAACATACACATTTAAAAGGACAAGAAACAAAGTTTGCCACAAAACCGTCTCCAACACTGAAAAAAATAATTTGTTAATGGTAACCGAACTTTCGTCAACCTGTAACTTGAAATAAGTGACGAGCGAAGTAAGGCAATATCTTACCAAAATCAGTTCGGTTAATTTTCTACTAAACAATTGATGTTGTGTATTGCTAAACAATATTAGTTATATCGTGTGAAAACTGTCTGTTGTATATTACCATAAGTTCAGTTATATTTAGTTTACAATTCAGTTATTGTAGACGTGCTGTATGTTGATAACAAATTTACTGTTTGTCAAAATCTTACTGAATTCACAACTTACTTTAATCAAATTTTCTGCTACGCCTAAACCAACTGTCTCAGTTATGTTTAACATAACTTTTTTGTTACCTATAACCAATTTAGAGTATTATTTTAAGCAATTTGTTTCATTATATTTAACCAAATTATTTGCCTGCATGTAACCAAACGAATAGGTTATACACGACAAAAATACGTTGTTCATATACAGCCAAATGTTTAATTATTTTGACCAAATAGTTTGCCTACTTCTAACCAAATGAATAGGTTATACATGACAAAAATACGTGGTTCATATACAGACAAATATCAAATGAGTTGTAAATAGGGCTCACTGCCTGTATAAAATCCAGTACGTCTCATCGTCACCTTTCTTATCCTCTGGGTGATGAGACGTACTGGATTTTATACAGACAGTGAGCCCTATTTACAACTCATTTAACTACAAGTAGGGTGTATAAGCCACATCGATGATTACCCAAAAAGAAGTAATACTAAACGAGCAAAAAAATAAACATTTATTTTAATTAACTTTATTAATTGTAATAATAGAAACATTCATAGTCATTTATAAGAACGGTATAGTAATCAAAATAATCAATCAATCAATAATACAATCGCGAGCAAGAGTACTTTTTGCATCACTTTATAGGTTTCCATTGCACAGAGTATCTTTGTAAACCAATTTATTTTTCTAAATTATTTTACGAGTAATTCCATTATTTTGCTTGATACATTAGCTTAAGAGTCTCTTTGATTACAAGGAAAATGAATAAATTAAAATTATTTGGTTCACAAAGATATGACATGGTTTGAAATGTCCTTATGTAAACTTCAACACGCTTCGCAAAAAAAACGTTTGGTTATTTCTATGCTAAGTATTGTCTATATAATGAAGTACGTTTGGTTACACATTGTATTTTATTTGGTTAGATAAAGCGAATGGTCTGCTAGAGTAGCAAACCCGTATTTGGTTTTACTCTACTAGACAAAACGGGTTATATGTAACAAAAATATGTATTATGAAGTCGGTTAAAAATAGCAAATGATTGTTGAGTTAAATCTAAACAATTTTATGTTATGGATAATAACATCGTCTTTGTTAGAAGCTAGGACTTGGTTTTTGTTGCATATTATCAATGCTTACTCTTAAATTAGACCAAGCGGTTTATTTACATGTGAACACTTGAATTTGTTTACTGTTTTTAACCGACTTCAAAAAGGAGGAGGTTAACAATTCGTCGAAATCTTTTTTTTTTTTTTTATGTATGTTCCCCGATTACTCGAAGACGCGTGGACCGATTTCAAATATTCTTTTTTTGTTTGAAAGGGTATACCTTCTAGTTGGTCCCATTGTCACCGAATCCAGATCTGATGATGGGATCCTGGAGAAATCGAGGGAACTCTTCAAATGTTGTAGGCACACATGACATTTTTCATTTATTTTCGAAGACTAATCAAGTATTTGCATTTAGTCATGAACATCTTAAGTTGGTGATCTGATGATGGAAGGTACAACTCTTTAGCAATTAGGAGTTGGGGGATAATTCTTTAAGTATAACATATTTCGTGTATTTTGGAAGCTATTTGAGTATTTGCCTTTAGGTGGTCATCCTTTCATGTTGGTGAGCTGATGATGTAAGGTACAACTCCTTGGAGATTAGGAGTTGGGGGATAATTCTTTAAATATAACATATTTCATATATTTTGGAGGCTATTCGAGTATTTGCCTTTAGGTGATCATAGTTAGTCTCATGTTGATGAGCTGATGAGGAAAGGAATAACTCCTTAACGATTAGGGGTTGGAGGATCATTCTTTGTATATATAACAAATGTCATACATTTTCGAGATCTATTCAAGTGTTTGCTTAGTAGTTATGACATGTCGGTTAGCGGTTAGTGATTCTTTAAATAATATTGGCATGCTAAGTCTGTTACCTTTGAAATTGTTTTTGTATTCATATAAGTTCGCCAGTTCAGGTTTTATGGCCTACTACAGTGCAGTACATTCTAATTATATGTATTTAGAGCATACTGAATAACGATTTTATATTTACACTACTAAAAAGCAAAAAATAAAATATTTTAAAAATAAAAATAAAACCGCCTTCAAAAATTCGCCCGAACTAAAAAGTTAAAAATAATTTTGGTTCCTACTTCTTAGGATTTCCTACCCAAACCTTTAAACCTTTTACCCTATTCATTGAAATAAAACATTGTGGCTAGGTACCCTACAGATTTCTTAGAAGTCGGTGCCAAGCCAAATATGTTCACTTTGCGAGTACTTATATGTATTTGATAGAGCTTTGTAATATACTGTCACTCCGGTTATGCTTTCATGAAAATGACTGAGGCAGACCATTCTGTTGATAAAAGCGTAATCGGAGTGACAGTAAGTTACAAAGCTCTATCTAATATATACCTATGAACGTATTCGGCTTGGCACCGACTTCTAAGAAATCTGTAGGGTACCTAGCCACAATGTTTTATTTCAATGAATAGGGTAAAAGGTTTAAAGGTTTGGGTAGGAAATCCTAAGAAGTAGGAACCAAAATTATTTTTAACTTTTTAGTTCGGGCGAATTTTTGAAGGCGGTTTTATTTTTATTTTTAAAATATTTTATAATGTAAGACGTATACAAGCATTTATTTACGAATAGCCCAACTTAGAATAACATTATCCGTTTGGTTTTTAATACGCAAACCTGTTTGTTAATAGAAATTAACTTTAGTAACGCCATACCGAATTATGGTTAATGATGAAATAGCCAAAGTAGTTCAGTTAAATATTTTTTCATTGAATTCAGCATAAAACTGGCCGGGGCCTGTAATTACAGCCCAGCGCTGGTCTTCCATTGGGGCCGTTTGTGAGGTCACGCACGTTAGGTACTTCTTCTGATAATTATATGTATAGTCGCAATCAGATATAGCGGAGTGGCCAGGAAGCTCACAAATGTCTGCGGTCTCTATTGTTATGGCGTAGAGTGTATGTTCAGTTATTTTTGAGCACCGGAGCCACTGTGATAATTAGACCCCGGATTGTTGTGGCGGTGACGTCACAATAGGGTGATTTGGGGAGTAAATGGAACGTTAGAACAAAATGATACATAAATTATGAGATAAGATAAAAATTTATATTAGTTTCACCCTTGTTTCACCAAAGAAAACATAATTTCATTTGCTATAGGTACGTAACCGATAAATATTTAATATTTTCACAATAAAAAAAATCCAGTTAATTTATCTATATTTTTTTTATATTAAGTTTGCTTTATTTATACAAGTACCATAAAATAATAAGTACAATCTCGTATTCGTTAACACCATATGTCATTTCTTATACAGGGTGCTCGCGAGGAAACCGCAAGATTTTAACTATGTACAGTGGAAACTGGATAAGTGGAACCTGGGTTAGTGGAAAACCTCTTTAAGTGGACCAAAAGTCTCGGTCCCAGTCCCTTGGCAACGAATTACCTCTATAAGTGGAATTTCGGGACCTCTGTAAGCGGAATCCAATTTTTCGGAAATTTCTTATTCTGACCTCTGTAACTGGAAGCATCGGTCTTCGTAACCTCTATGAGTGGAATAGCTTGGCGATATAAAATTTGTATTTTTAATAAACAGTCACAATGGGGGTAGTTTGGTTCGTTAATGGTTTGTGTTTTAACTGTACGGTACGTAGGTATTTTTTACACGCCTTATTACAAGGGAATAAAGTCCAAAAGTGTAGACATATCTTTGACGTCGACTGTTCATAAAAGTTCAATCGGTACATGTATTGATTTATTTAACCATATTGGTTTACTTTGCATAAATAAATATTAAGAGAGTTTTTGTTTGAAATATACTAAGTTACTTACTTTATAATAAAGGAAAGTTATTATTTTTGTATAGAAGTACTGTGGATTATTTTCAGTATTGCTTTTTGAAGTCTTACATGCCTATTTTTGTTGTTAACTCATATCTTTATACAGGTTTGTATGGATATACATATTATTTAATAAAAGATGATTATGCATTTAAGTCTTGATCTTTTTTGACCATATACATGACCTCTATAAGCGAAATTACTAGCACCTACAACCTCTGTTAGCGAGAGCCTCTGTAAGTGAGAAAACGTTTTATTTGAACCTGGTTAAGTGGAAAACAATAAAAATAACGTTGGCACAACAAATAAGTGGCTCCACTCCACCTGATCGTAACTGAAAAGTAGAGCCCAAATCGCGGCGGCAACGAACAGGAGACAATTAGTAACCTGTTAGTTGCCACCGCCTTGCTGGCCCGCTAGATGCTGGTAAATACACCGGCTGACCCCGAAACACGGCAAACACGAAGGTAAGTCATTTCACGGGCGTTTACACCGAATGTACGGTGGTAGCCAACCAGGCGGGTACTAGTAAAAATACCCTACCACCGGCTGAGAAGCTGGATACTCAGTATTTCCCTTAGTCGACTCCTACGACACCCACGGGAAGAGAGGGGCGGTGATTTTTGTATTCTTACTCCGTCACCGCACGGATAAAAATATATAGTTATGATATTTTTATCATTTCCAATAATGATAAAAATATCATAACAACAATTTGTTAAAATTAATTTTTGAAATATTTTTTTAGGGACAGGTTTTTTCGTCAAGCTATTCTTACTTTTTGATTGTCAGGCAAAAGGTGTGGTAATATTAGAACACATTGTGGTAGCATTGTAATCAAAAAGAAATTTATGACGAGTTATGTCGAAAAACTTTTTCCGAAAAAAGGTTAATTATCTCTGGAACCAAGCCGAATCCAGGAAATTTTATAGAACATTAAATACTCTATATATGCTCAGGAATTCAGCATTAAAATCTCGCGGGTTCCTCGCACCCTGTATTATGTTATCTTATAATTTAATATGTATCATTTTGTTCTATCGTTCCACTTACTCCCCAAATCACCCTTTGGTGACGTCACCGCCACGGGTCTACTGATAATATATCTAATGGCGACTGTACAACCTTTATATAAGGTCCTAATTTATTAGTTGCAGATATTTTAACACATGATACTTTACATTAAAATAATTAACTTTAAATATAAATTATAAATCTTTTCATGTAACTTTTTTGATTTAATTTTCCTAACAAAAAAAATATTATAAAACCGTCTAAAAAAAATCATCATGTCCATTATCACATGTCACAATAACACTGTCTGTCATGTCATCAAACGACACAATCCAACGGAAAATAACATGAAATCCAAGCGACTGTGGACAATAGGGATGATGACTGTAGTTAATAGTTATTTGTTTTACTAGGGATCAAAGTGATTGTTTAACTCTCGTGCAAATATTGAAACCCGAGCAAGTGAAAGATTCCAGAATTTGAACCACGAGCGCAGCGAGTGGTTCATAAAATGGAATCTTGAGCGATGCGAGGGTTTTAATGCACGAGAGTTGAACAAGCTTTGCTGCCGAGTGAAACACAACATTTTTCACCACACTAAAGCGAGGAAACATGCGAAATAAAACTCAAACATAACAAATTAGAAGGTATTTATTTGCTCAACCTCCAAAAAATAAACAAATCAACAAATAATAAAACAATAACCTCAAATATTTATCTTGGCGTGGAAATGCTTAAAAATTCAGGATAATTCCAAAATGAGACTCATGTAGTTATTGGCGATTTTTCTGTGATTTTCGGAATTATCCGACTTTCGCATCTCGCAATTACCCGAAAACTTGAAAATTAAGAGTGAAAGAAAACAAAACACGACCGAACTCATTTAGATTTTAAATGAGAAAAAATATTCGGATGCGTTCTGAAATTTGCATAGTGTCAACACTTTTATTTTCCTATTGTTTTTATTTATCGTATTTTTAGTACTTTTAATTAAAAGCCTTTTACAACAAAATGTGGTATTTAATTTGGATTTCAGCATATTGAATACTAGCTTTTGCCCGCGGCTTCGCACGCGTAGATTCTGGACTTCTATGAAAAAAAAATGTAAAAACCTAACCTGAACCTCCTTTGATAGTCGTTCGTTTCTATGTGGGGTCGCAGTTCTAACCTAACCCAAAACCTACTTTGATAGCCGTTCGTTTCTGTGTGGGATCGCAGTTCTTACCTTTCCTAAACCGAAGTAGAATCTTATCTTATTACATTCTGTCTGAAGTCTGTTTCATTGAACAGCATATTACAGGTGTAGTGAGAAATTACTTGCCTTCGGAAACGTTCGTAAACACATGCTGTTTCAGGCAGTGTCAGCGAGTCTGACTGAAGTAGCACGACAGCTATTACTGTCAGTCTCAGTGAGATAGACTGAAACAGCATGACGTTGACGAATGTTTCCGAAGGCAAGTCATTTCTCACTACATCTGTAGTATGACAGAATTAAATACTTAATTGCAAATAAACTACACGAATTACAATTAGCAACGCAGGCATCGTCATTTCCTGGGTGAATATCTAAGCGTTTCAACCGCCTAATTTTAGTAGCATAATTTTTGTCGAAGTTTCTATTCGTTACAATGTGCTCTACTTTGTCATTTTAAGGAGGCACGATACCTTATACAAATGGCGAAGTATAACATTGAGACGTTTAGAAACTTCGGCAAAAATGATGCCACCAAAATTAGGCGGTTGAAATTCTCAGATATTCACCCTCTTACAAAACAATAATGTAATCCGCTACAAGCTTCGTCCTTTTCTCTTATGGTGGAATAGTCAATCAGGACTCCCACCACAGTGACTCGATAAACCATAGAAACGATATCCATGATGTTTTTTTACTGTTTAACCATTTCACCCCTTTCAGAGGTTGAATTCTCAAAAACCTAAAACACATCTTTATCTTTTTATGTTTAGGAATACTCCTGTAAAGTTTCGGATAAAATAGTTTAAATAATCAAGTTTTCCCATACAAACTCTGGACCCCCATCCTTGCACCCCTTAGGGTGTGGATTTTGACTTAAATTTTTTTAAACCACCCCTAGACCCTTAAAGGAACCTACGTGCTAAATTTGGAATCTCTAGAACCAGAAGTAAACATAAATATTAACCTTTGTATGTTTGTTTTTCGAAAATTTTAAATAAAGGACAATTATTTATGTTCTCATTTAATTTACAGAATACTCCTGCGAAGTTTCGGATAAAATAATCTTGTTTCGCCATACAAACTTTGGAGCCCCATTTCAACCCTTTAGGAGGTGAATGTTGAAAAATCCTGGAAAATATTTTTCTTAGATTTTTATTCAAAATTAGTTTACGCAATATGAAATTTCTTAATCTAAAACTAAACTTTTTTTCATACAAACTTTCATCCGCATTTTTACCCTCTTAGGAGTATTTTTTTTTAATACAAGTACTCGAGGTAAAATACTCGTACTTATAACATGGTAGAGGTATGTAGATAAGTACCTACTTCTTCATCGGCAACAACACTTCTATGACGTTTTGAATTAAATAGCCCAACGAATCTGGTTCCTCCTTACAAACTTTAACCTTCCATTTAACCCCCATAGGGAATGAATTTTCAAAAAACCTAAAACACGTATTTACTTATTTATTATTAAAAACATTCCTGTGAAGTTTCGAATAAAATAGCCCAACTAATCTTATTTCCCCATACAAATTTTAACCCTCCATTTAACCCCCATAGGGAATGAATTTTCCAAAAACCTGAAACACTTGTTTACTTATTTATTGTTAAAAACATTCATGTGAAGTTTCGAATAAAATAGCCCAACTAATCTTATTTCCCCATACAAACTTTAACCCTTTTTTTAACCCCCATAGGGAATGAATTTTCAAAAAACCTGAAACACGTGTTTACTTATTCATTGTTAAAAACATTCCTGTGAAGTTTCGAATAAAATAGCCCAATTAATCATATTTCCCCATACAAACTTTAACCCTCCATTTAACCCCCATAGGGAATGAATTTTCAAAAAACCTAAAATACGTATTTACTTATTTATTATTAAAAACATTCCTGTGAAGTTTCGAATAAAATAGCCCAACTAATCTTATTTCCCCATACAAATTTTAACCCTCCATTTAACCCCCATAGGGAATGAATTTTCAAAAAACCTGAAACACGTGTTTACTTATTTATTGTTAAAAACATCCATGTGAAGTTTCGAATAAAATAGCCCAACTAATCTTATTTCCCCATACAAACTTTAACCCTCCATTTAACCCCCATAGGGAATGAATTTTCAAAAAACCTGAAACACGTGTTTACTTATTTATTGTTAAAAACATTCATGTGAAGTTTCGAATAAAATAGCCCAACTAATCTTGTTTCCCCATACAAACTTTAACCCCCCATTTAACCCCTTTAAGGGAGGAATTTTCAAAAATCCGTTCTTAGTGTGCCTCTAGACATTATAAAGAATCTAAATGCCAAGTTTGAACTCTCTAGGACCAGCGGTTTGGGCTGTTCGTTGATTTAAGTCAGTCAGTCAGTCAGTCAGTCAGTCAGTCAGGACATTGCCGTTTATATATATAGATAATAATTATGAAAGGTTCATGTGTATGAATCTGTTTGAAACTATTGAGTTTTCGAACGTACTGTCTAGTTCAAACGTCAAAAAGCTTATTGCACTCTCAGGCCGTATAAGTTATTGCTTTAGTCTACCCAGAAGATTAAAAAAAAATTACTTTAACCTCTAGAGATTAAAACACAGTTTTGCGCTCTGAAATTGAAGGACAAACAGCGTGTTTACGAGCAGTGTGGTGAAAAATAAATTATTTAACATTATGCACGACATAATATACGAAAAAATAATTACGAAGATGTAAATTTGCAGGAATTTTTATACAGAACTTCTATTTAATAAATTGAAAAGTACTTAAAAGATTAGGTCATTTGGCAGTACTCAAACGTGACGTCACTTTTAAGTATTTCATATAAAATTCCATAGTGTTGATCGTTTTGACAGTTCGAAAAAGATGCTGATTTGACTTGCCAGTCATCATGCCTCTATTAGGTAGGTAGGTACTTACTTTACTTACAGGACAATAAGACACCTCTAAAGTTTAATAATCCTGTGCTCAAAGCAAAAATGTGTACTTGTGAAATAAATCCACGTAATTTTACTTACCGTTTTCGCATTAGCGACTCTGAAAACTAGATGGTGGAAATTCAGCACTTTTCCCTCCTTAGACACCTTGTTATCGCTTTTCTTTCCTTTCGTCATCTTCTTTCTCGATTTCCTGGGTCTGTTTAAAATAACATGCATGTATAGAAAAAACACTAGACATAGAAATTGTTTTACACAGTATATACAATACATTATAACATTGATTAAGAACCACAGCATAGTTCACGTTCGACTGTTTTCGCGAAAATCTGCAGAATTGTAATTTATGCATGATTATTTAAAGCGTCGTCTTGATTGTCATTTGTCAGACAATGGTAAGTTGTACAACGATTTAAAATGTTAATATTTATGATACACCGGAGTAATAAAACATAAGAAAAAGAAGTATATTTTCCTAACTAGTGCGAAATAACGAACGTAATTTCTCTTTTTGACGATTTTTTTCATAACAAGTACTTATGAAAAAAATCGTCCCTTACACGGCAAAAACTTTTTTTTTACTCGGGTGATTGTCGCCCTCGTTCCACTCGGGCTCCAACTTTCACCCTCGCCGAAAAAAAGTATTCCCGCACTAGTTAGGAAATGTAGGTACTATGGTGTGATTAATAGTAGGAACTTAGTTAATTAGTGTCGTCAAAATCGACCTTAAAAATATGAAAGGTGATATTTATATGTCCTATACTTTAATTAATTGCATTACATTAAAAATAATTCATAAAATAAATAAAAAACCTAATACTTGAATAAACTTTAAACATTCGCCATTGTGTAGAGCAGAAAATTATGTCTAAAAAACAGAAAAAGTGGGTGGAAAAATATGTGCTTTGTGTGATGCGCACATTGCTAATTTAAAGGTTAAATTAATCACCAAATTTTCAGAAATATGCTTCCACGGAAACGAAGGAATACACAATTTACGGACAAAACTATGTCTACGTATATACCACTATAACTCTACTCTAGTTATGATCCAGTCACAACCTTTTATATATCTTAGTAAGGTAGTTATTAATATAGGAAACCTTGCGAAAGGCACGGCAGAGCAATAAGCCAAGTTCGTAAATCACTTGTAAGAATAGTACCTACATTAAAATACAAGTGCGAAATTGAACAAAATCAGATCAACCTTAATTATTGGATATTTTTTATTGGCTGACTGGTAGAAACTGCGTTTTTATTTTAAGATTTATATTTAAAATCCGCTAGGTCGAAACACTTCTTTTTAGACAGGATTTATGGTACAAGATATCTGCTGTCTGTAAACTGCCGATTTAGTGCAAAAATCTGAGGTCTGAGGCAACGGGTGACCATAGGGCTAGCTCATTTCTTGGCCAGAGGTTAGGTATTGCCATCCAACGAGGAAATGTACCCAGTGTTCTATTCTTCTAGCCAGGTTGCTTAGCCAATTTGCCAATCGCTAACGCTTGGTAGCGTATCGTAGTTTTCCCTCTCTGTCACTCTTTCATATTAGTGCGACAAAGACAGTTAGCTACCTTTCGTTTACGATTGTCGATTAAGCGTTATCGATTAGCAACTTGTCTAAGCACCCTGGGGTGTTATAGTTTACGTTAGTATTTTTGTTTTAAGAATGTTTTGTGTTTTTGTTTTCAAGAAGTAATTGTATTTTATATTAGTGTATAATGAAATAAATGGGTGCAAAAAAGTGGACATCATAGATGACATAAAATATGTAATACTTCGGTATGTATTTCAAATGTAAGTAGGTACATAATATACAATATACATGTATAGTCAGTTGATAATTACGCATTTACGTGATTTGTGTACAAAATAGCAAATCAATGGCATAACAGATAATTATAAACTGGTTTCACAGTTATTGGAAGTTGTTTATATCTGTGCGTAATACCTACCTACTGCTCAATTATGTTTTTATTTTTACATTCCATTTTGAGTGCTTAGTTAAAATTAAATGTCCCGGTATGTGATTGTATTGTGATGTTTATTATTTTTTAGTACAGGTCCAAAACTTCGGAGGGCCATCTGCACTAAAAAACGTCGTACGAGACACGTGTAAAAACGAAATTCGTAACTCGTGTCGATTTAAAACACTCCCTATCGGTCGTCTTTAAAAACATCGCCACTCGTTTCGAATTTCATGTTTTTCGCACTTGTGTCGTAATGTACTAAAGTAGGTGGCTTATGATGGTCTTTTTTTACCGTTTATCACTCTATGCATCACTTTTATACTTGCGCACTTGTTAGAGCGCGGCAGCAACGACAAACGATAAAGAAGGGAGTAGCGATCTAGCAATGAACAAATTCGAAGAGGTTCCGGGTTTGAATCCCGGCGAAGGCATTGATTGCATATTTACTGACACAAATATTTGTTCCTTGGTTGTTGTCTATGTATTTAAGTATTATATGTATGTGACATGTATGTTGTCGTTCGGCACCCAAATCATAAGCCTTATTTGAGCTAATTGAATTTAAACTTTCGTGATACATAATAACTGTAATAGTACATTGTGTATTAAGGGCGGTAAACAAGAATTTGTGAACGAGAGTGAAAGTAAAGCCCAAGCCGAATGTTTCTATTTTATTTAAATTTTCTGTAAAAAAGGTTAAAAAACTCACATTTTAGTGACGCTTACAAAACCCACTTGTAAACACTGGTAGCACTTTTTAAAATAAGCACACTAATTGCAAAACATATACTTATATACCAATACTTATCTAATTGGAGGATCTACCATCAATATCATCATAATATTATTACCAATTCATACTTATGATAAAAATGTATAATTAGTAATTTATTGATATAGTTGTTAGACCTCTCAAAGTATAAATAAACACACGTTTAAGGCACTGGTCTCACCGCGAACTACTAAGCTATGAACTATCGGCTATAAACACGAACAAAAGATACGCACTCCCGTGTAAATAAAAGAGACACGGCGATACTCGCCCAGCTATCAGCTATCACCGCCGGGCGAGTATCGCCGTGTCTCTTTTATTTACACGGGAGTGCGTATCTTTTGTTCGTGTTTATAGCCGATAGTTCATAGCTTAGTAGTTCGCGGTGAGACCAGTGCCTTAATGACTCGCAATAAAGTTTTCAATAGTTTAACTGAATGACGTTGACATGTTATAAATGCATATTTATGGAGCGTTTCCTTTAGATAGACCCGATAAGAAATATAATGACTCTTATGAAATATTTTTATGTTTCCTGCCTCTGCTGTCTACGAGAATGTAAATATTGAGGAGTATAAGAAAGCAACGTGCAGTTATATCAATTTTTATCCCACGAACGGTGGAAAACAAGTATACGGCCTTAAAAATGGAAGTATCTCCAGAGATGTAGGTAAATTTTTCCGTTTTTTTTATAGTAGTATCATATGTAATTAAAACGAATGAAGACTGTATTAGGAAAACTTTGTTTAATAAAACTAACGTGGTAATATGCTACTCAATTTATGTAAGACTTATTGCTACTGTGATGGGTCAAATCTAAAGAAATTTTAGTGTGACTCATACCCGTGAGAGAATGGGACAAGGCTATACGAGTCGTATATCACTGTCCCTTTTCCTGAACCTAAACTGAATCGCATTAGTACGTCATGCTAATCCCCCTGGGTTACGTTTTATAAAGTTACATTTTACAATCTCCCTGTTTGCCTCTCTAACGCACGCACATATTGGCTAGAAAGAGAGGCGAACAGCAAAATAGAAAATTATATATTTATAAAACGCGACCCAGGTCGATAATAGTACATTACGACACAAGTGCGAAAAACACGAAATTCGAAACGAGTGGCGATGTTTTAAATCGACACGAGTTATGAATTTCGTTTTTGCACGTGTCTCGTACGACGTTTTTTTAGTACAGATGGCCCTCCGAAGTTTTGGACCTGACATAAAATGACCCACTTCTCGCACTAGAGCCTAATAAAGGCACCATCTGTACTAAAAAACAAATTATTCCAGCGCAACCAAAGGCGCGTTGATGTCTTTTGCATCACACAATGGTTAAGGGTGGTTTGCCCCAAACCATATGCCCGTCAAATCGTACGTTAATATTATGGGAATTTTCTTACTAAACTCCTTGGAAATGTTGATGAAAACCTACCAATGTACAAGTTGCAGAACATTTTCAAAATTGCGGGAATATACTCGGAAATATCTGAGAATTTTCATGAGAAATTAAGATCAAGTTCTCATTGACAATTCCATGTGAACTTATAAAAAAGTGTTTTGAATAATATTGTATTTCACAATGGAGTAAACAAGTCATAAAATATATCTTAAAAGGCATGTATATACAATGGTTTTGTCATGATTAGATTGCTTGTTAAATTTGAATTGCCGAGAACATTCTCTATTCAAGTTTCGCAACTTATGAAACTTCTAGGTACAGTCAAGAGCAAAGGTTAGTGATCATTCTTGTTCGATTATAGACCTTACCCACTGTGATAAGACTGATAAGGCACAAGGTGATCACTTACTTTTACTCTTGACTGTACAATGCTATGCAAACCGCTGTCAAGTATTGAACCCGGTTGACTCAGTGGTGTAAGTTGTTCGCTAAAAATAATTATTTTCACATTTTATCCTAAACAGAAGTGCTACTGCGAAGCACAATTAGCGTGTTGCTTCCCTGTCACACTTACGTTCGAATATATAAGTGCGGGAGAGAGGCAACACTTCGATCGGTGATCGCGTTAGGCTTTCAGAATCGTGTCTTTAAACGGAATATTTACCACTATTTTACTAATTTGTTCGGAAATTGAAGTTACGAGAGATATATGAGTATCAAAATCAAACAATTCTTTATTCAAGTAAGCTTATTAGTAAGCATTTTCGAATCGTCTGACACTAAGAGAGAAAAAAAATCTACTACTGGTTCTAACCCTACACCGTTCCTGAGAAGAACCAGTAAGAAACTCAGGTGGACTTATTTTTTCAAAACAGTAATAGTACATCTTATTAAAATAACATGCACTAAAGAATTTATTACATAAAAAATGATTTTTATAGACATTTTATAAAAAAGATGGTATGCCTGCCAGATGCTTTCATTTTCTGCATTAAATCAGCCCCCTGTATGTACACTCAACCAATTGGAACCTTAAGAAATAGGCCACTTAAGAAATGCCAAGTAGTAAGAGATTTCTTACAAATTTGATTTAAAACGTTACTTCGACAAGGTTCCCGGGTAGCCTAGTTGACTGTACCGATACTCGGAATTCTGTGGGATAATTAAAAACGTACCCCTTAATCATCACATACACATCATCAGCCTATGATAGTCCACTGCTGGACGTAGGCCTCTCCTATTAACTATGCGTATAGACGCATTAGGAGGTAAATGCCCGTAATCGCCACGCTGGGCAAGCGGATTGGCGATCGCAGTAATGTGTCCACTATGATGACGCTGCTGCCCATCACCGATCTTTTATTAAATATTGGTAAGTGACACTTCAATCCCTTAGTCGACTCTTACGACACCCGCAGGAGGAGTTGGGGTGGTGACAAATGTATTCTTACTGATGCCGTCACCACACGGCACACCCCTTAATCATAAACGCTCCTAACTGAGCAAGG
>JALPQI010021958.1:0-17944 GCA_025490895.1 Thaumatotibia leucotreta
CAAGCATCAACGTCAAATGATTTCTCAGGATTTGCGTTTATGACCGGCGACTACCAGCGAGAAAATGACGCAAATAAAGTATCGTTTTTATTGGATTCGGGAGCATCGGAGCATCTTATAAACAGGGATGATCTTTTTATTTCCTGCAAAACATTAAATCCACCGATAAAAATGTATGTTGCTAAATGTGGTGCATTTATTTCAGCAACTAAACAAGGCCATATCAATGTCATCAGCAACACCGGTGTCCCTGGTGTTTTGGAGAACGTGCTGTTCAGCCCGGAGGTGCCATACAACTTGCTTTCGGTCTCCAAGATGCAGCGGGCTGGCCTGACAATAACATTTGACAAGGATGGATCCTGTCATGTCACAAGGGATGGTGAGGTCATCATGAAAGGTAAACAATCCTCTAATTTACAGGTAGTAGATTTCGAGTTACCTGCTAGAATAAATCAGTCTGTTTCCCAAGTATGTCAGAGCAGCAGTGATTCTTACAAATTATGGCATGAGCGGTTAGGTCACATAAGTAAGAATAAATTCCTTGAATTGAAAGGGAATAATATGCTTAAAGATATGCAACAAATTGAGAAAGTCGTTCCAAATGATAAGTTGTGCGAGGCTTGCATAAATGGGAAACAGACGCGACTACCCTTTAATAAAGTTAAGGATAAAAGTTATGTAAAACGGCCGCTATTTATTGTACACTCAGATGTTTGCGGGCCGATCACTCCACCCACACCTGACAATAAAAATTATTTTGTGTTGTTTGTTGATGAATATACACATTATTGTGTAGTATATACATTAACTTATAAATCAGACGTGTTCTCAGCATTCAAAGACTTTGTAGCCAAAAGTGAAGCAAAGTTTAACCTCAAGTTAGTCAATTTGTATTGCGACAATGGTGGAGAATATTTATCTACCGACATGAAACATTATTGCAAAGAAAAGGGTATATCTTACCATTTAACAGTACCTAGGACTCCACAGTTAAATGGTGTGTCTGAACGGATGGTGAGGACTATAACTGAAAAGGCTCGTTCTATGTTAAATGGTGCTAAATTGGATAAACGTTTGTGGGGCGAAGCAGTACTTACTGCAGTCCATTTAATCAATATATCACCAACTAGAGCTCTAAATCCGTCTAAAACACCATACGAGATGTGGCACGACAAGAAACCTAGTATCAAAACCCTTAAAGTTTTTGGTTCAACAGTGTTTGTCCATAATAAAACCGGTCTAAACAAATTTGATGACAAGTCTTGGAAAGGCATACTGATAGGTTACGCGCCAAACGGTTATAAGGTATGGAACACAGAATGCGAAAAGTGTGTAACTGTCAGGGATGTTGTTGTGGATGAGACGAATTTTCTTATGTCCAGGCCAAGGCCAGAAGGGAGTAATATTGAATACTCTCAGGACAAAACTGATAGTGCTCTTCAGCCAAAATCAGTATTACAAAAGTCTCAAGACTTACACGTTCCTAAATCAACGTATTCAAAAGTTGATGAGCAAGGCAGTCCTAGTAAAATTCGCAGATTAGATCCTAATGAACCACTTGAATCTGAGTCAAACTCTGATACGTTACCTGATACTCGTAATACTGATGAGCCAAACCTAGGCGCACCTAGGAGGAGTGAGAGGCTTAAGTGTCGTACCCCTATATCATATAATGAAATTGATGATGATTATTTATATAGTGTACAGACAATATCAAGTAAAGTACCTAAATCGTTTTATGAAATTAAAACCCTTGACGATAGGCCTCAGTGGGAGAAGGCAGTTAGGGATGAATTAAATTCACTCAAAATGAATAATACGTGGACACTTGTACCGCGTCCTCAGAATAAAAATATAGTAGATTGCAAATGGATTTTCACGATTAAAAATGACGGATTTGGAAAGCCTTTACGGTATAAAGCTCGTCTTGTAGCTCGAGGTTTTAGTCAAGAATACTTAACTGATTATAATGAAACATTTGCACCTGTGGCTAGGATATCTAGTTTTCGCTTTATAATTAGCTTCGCCAATCAAAATAACTTGTTGATCCATCACATGGATGTCAAGACGGCATTTTTAAATGGAACTTTAAAAGAGGAAATATACATGAAAGTTCCAGATGGCATTGTTAATAAAAATAATTATGTCTGCAAGTTAAATAAAGCTTTGTATGGGCTAAAACAGGCTGCTAGATGTTGGTTCGAAGTCTTTGAAAAATCTCTTAAGGAGAAAGGCTTTCAAAATTCGTCAGTAGATAGATGTATATATATTTTAGATAAAGGGGATATTCATAAAAATATATATATTGTACTATATGTTGATGATTTAGTCATAGTGTGTGCTGATATTCAAACAATGAATAATTTTAAAAATTATCTTAAGGCTAAGTTTGAAATGACGGATCTTGAGGACATAAAGTTCTTTCTAGGAATCAAAGTAACGCGGTATAGTGATTATGTAACTTTAGATCAGAGTGCGTATATTCAGGCGATACTAAGTAAATTCAATATGAGTGAATGCAATCCCGTGTCTACCCCCACTGAAGCTAAGTTGAACTATGAGGCTCTTAATTCAAAAACAAACTATGATGCCCCTTGCCGTAACCTCATAGGATGTTTGATGTATCTTATGTTATGTACCCGACCTGATTTAAGCGCTTCAATCAATATACTAAGTCGGTATACAAATAATAATAACAAAGAATTGTGGCAATGTCTAAAAAGGGTTCTTAGGTATTTAAAGGGTACTATGAATTTAAAATTAACCTACAAAAGAGGTCCCTTTGAAAACCTTTTAAGTGGGTACGCCGACTCTGATTGGGGAGGCAATGATAATTGTGACAGAAGAAGTACTACTGGTTATGTATTTCAATTATTTGAGCGTTGCACAATTACATGGTGTACAAAAAGACAAGTTTCAGTAGCCGCATCGTCTACCGAAGCTGAATATATGGCTCTTTATGAAGCTGTAAAAGAAGCGTTATGGTTAAAATCGCTAGCAAACAGCATAAGCCTAACTATCACAGACCCAATTATTATATTTGAAGATAACAATGGTTGTATTAGTATAGCCAATAATCCAACGTGTCATAAAAGGTCAAAACATATTGACATCAAGTATCATTTCTCGAGGGAACAAGTACAAAATAATGTAGTAAAATTAATTCATGTTCCTACAGGTGATCAATTGGCCGATGTTTTGACGAAGCCGTTGCCTGCTGTAACTTTTCAAAAGATGAGAAGCAGAATGGGTCTAGAATAAGCTGTTTGTGATAATTAACAATCACGAGTTAATTAATAATGTCGTATTGTAATATGATTAATTAATTTAATTATATGATCTGGTTAGGTTTTCCCATTTGGGTTTTCCCTAATCCATTGTAACAAATGTTAGATCATACATAATCACCCATCGATGAAGTGATGTACGGTCCGTAAATTGATATAACATTATAATCAATGTAATTGTTAGATATACATGCTACAGATTAATTTTTGAGGGGGCGTGTTGGTTTTATTAAATCAAATTACTTAAAATACAAAAATCAATCTTATTAATTGTATGTAAATCGATAGTAATCAATATCGATCATAAGTTAAAATATAGCAACACTAAGTTCCATTATTTTGTTATGGCATTCCTCCGCTACCTTCACTTCGAACTATAACGGACGTATATATTATGTGCTTCTTGTAACACGAAGTTAAAAGTTAATATAATTATCGAATCTAAATATAATCTTTTCTTCCACGGCCCTATTCCTACAATAAGAGGGACATGAAGAATCTATAAGGATTGCGTTATGCCATTTTGGCTACGGAACTCTAAAAACCATGCTATTGTAATGTACCATAGCCACTCACGTGCTTTGAAATTTTGGTTGAGCTTTATTCCTATGTAAAATAAGAGTGACAGCTGGTAACCAGAGTTACCAAAAGCAATTGAGTGGCTATCAAGTCATCACGGGGATAAAAGGTTCGCCTCTCGCTCAGATACATACTGTATTTTAGTCAATGTTGGTATGCCAAATGAATCATCGCCATCATCGGCTAAAAGTTGGTGCAACGGCAAAATTTTCGGAAAAACGTACTATACCTATTCGAATGCCTATTCGGTTTAATACTCACTAAACAATATTTTTAACCCATTCAAAATTGTGTAATTTGTAATAATACTAATAAATGCAATATAACCTTTAAAAAGTATTCAAACAGACATCTAAAAAATCCATGTAGGTAAGTAGATACTTACCTATCTGTTTTGTGAATAAATAACTAAATATGTGTATGTATGGGCGTCCCTTACAGCTGGACAGCTACACATAGCACAGATTCTGCCTGGATCTCTAGGTCCGCAGGTAGGGTCATTCCCAACTGAGATACGAAGGCCATAAAATCCTACGAAACCTGGCTATCCTAGCCAATGACTAATAAGCTGATAAATATTATTTGTCCGTTCCATCTTATAGAAATATTGATAAAACGGAAAGAGACAAACGATACCAGCCTGCTAGGTTAGGGGACGTAATCTTAAATGTTGCCTGAACATTGCATATACATATGTATATTGCATTGCACATATACAGAGTACAAATAAATCGAATGTAGGCAAGTCTTTTGACGGGGGTTAACATAGAACATAATAAGCGCATGGACCTAGATACCTTTCATTTAAAATTATATACAATAACAGAATCCATGTAGCACACACGAGAAAAACTTTCGTCAACAGATAATCTCAAAAGCATAAGTCATTACTTCATTAGAATGTTCACAGGTACAGTGCTGCTTAGCAAATTTTCATACATTTAATAATAGTGGATTCAAGAGTACTTCTATCTGAATTTATGATTAGATTAACACATTCGACACCGAGTACCCACCAAGTAGGCAACTTCGCCGGCGTACCCGCTAGGCGGGCAAGAGCTATAAACCTACACGCTACGCTGGAATGCCCGCCATGCGGGCCCGCATTGCATCTCTTGGCTACCTCAGGGCTGTTACTAACAGAAAAGTCAGCAACTCTAATTACTTTCTTTTGGGACTTTATTTTAGCACCAACATGCGGATGGACTTGCTCGAAAATTGTTTCGTACGTGTTTCATTGATTGTGTCTCTTTCGCACTCAATAAATATTCGTAAAAAAGATACTTCTCTGTTGTAAACTTCGTTACTCTATTTAAGAAAAGCTAATCGTAGATCGGATCACGAATACGAAATTTAATTGGCACAACCCTGAGCGTCAGACGCATGCCCGCCTAACGGGTTCTCGGCGAGCGGCATTGAATTTCACGTCCTTGCCCGCCAAGCGGGTACTGTCGGTTTCTGGGGTATTGTTCGAAAATTTGCCTGGTTGCGAAAGTGTTAATATATTCTTTGCCTGTCAGGGGCGTAGCTACTGCCGTATTTGCCGTATCAATTATACGGGGCCCCCGGGCCACGGGGGCCCCCAAAGTGTGTAAGGAAAAAGAATAAAAACTTTCTAATTTATATTACCTCCATATAAGAGCCTCCAAAAAATTTTTATATGGGGCCCCGACAAGGCACGCTACGCCACTGTTGCCTGCTTAAATTTATCGCCCGTATAAGACTTACACATTGTATATCTGGGAAAGATAATTTGTACAATTATTATAATTAAGTAATAGGTAGGTTAAGAATATGAGATATTCTTAAATTGACTGAACCTCTAAACACAATCGGAAAGCTTTAACCTAATCATGATTACAAAACCACAAAAACTAACCTATTTGATACTTCAGCACGGCCTTAATAAATAAATAGCAGCTTTTTAATTTAACGTTAATACTTTAATAGTTATTTCAGTTTAAATACATATTTTTCAATTATAATTAATCATTTAATTTGGATATCTTCAAATTAATTTTAACTGATTTAATCAACAATAAAGGTAATTTAAATGTAATATTATTTGTTACTTGATAGTTTATACTCGAGTATTTATTGGTAAATACAGCAATACCACTAAAATGGTATTCAAAAACTTGTCTGATTTAATATACAACCTGCGATATTGGATGGTAAATTATTGAAAAGATTTGAACAAGAATAGGCGATGCACATATTGCACATTCTACATAGTACGCCAAGATATCGGTCTGCCACTTTTAGACTTTAACATCCATATAATAGAGTTGAAATATTAAAGACCACTTTTTCTCATAGTAGGGACCTACCAGGGACAGTAGGGACCACAGTACTAAGCATCCTTAATGTTTGCAAAGACCCTATTGGAAACATTTTAATTTAAGTGAAAGGCACGGGAAGATTAGTTAAATATATATATTTGGCTCTCTGTTACGCCATATTAAGTAAAGTCAATTAAACAGTAGATATATTAACAGAAATAATATTGTTTCCTAGGATACCTACGTAAGTCTTCAGCAAGTCATAATATCTGTATTATTGCAATGTTTTCTTGACATCTGGTTGTCTAACTTTATGTTATATTATAACATAATATTAAATATTAGTTTATCTCACTTGGTTATTTTACCTAGTACCTGTATTCTGTGTGACATATTCAGTAACGATCTAGATACCTAACATTCGAAATAAGCAGGTATATTATTTACGTTACCTAATTGTTAAAATCTTATTTTTGAAAGGAAACTATGAACTTTTTGATTTTGAACAATAATGAATACCGATACCAACGTAGGTACATCAGTCGTAAACAAACTGTTTGAGACGATGTTACATGTAACTTTCCTGAAAATGACTAACAATTACTTGGGCACACAACCGATAATGTTTTTGATGTCACTGTAAATTGGTAAATATAATCACGGTCATTGTTACCAGAAAATATTTATGAAACTACATTCACTACGAGAATGCATATGTAGGTAAATCTCTCAGGCAATCTTGTGTAAGATATTCTAATTTTGTGAAACATTTCAGCAGCTGCAGATGCATACGTAGCAGAACACTCACTGAATTAAGATACTCACTATTAACAAGCGAAAAGCTGGCTTAGCGTGTCTGATAATTCCGCGATTTTCACAGTGTGTGTACACGCAATCCGGTATCCGTCATAATCTGGGACAAGCCGCGGGATTACTAGCGTCACCACTAGCGTAAACACCAACCGAAACCGAATTCGAAACCGATAAATCAAAGCACGATCGCGACGTCGCTTATCCGCTAAATCCTGTCGGGATCGCGTAAAAAATACTAGTATTAAAAACAGTCTTAAGTGGGCTTACGTTCGCGGTGCGGCCCGCGGGCTCTAATCTCGGCCACTTCCCGGCACAATTTGAACCTAACTCCACCACTCTATACATCATCCGACCGCCCGCCCACCGCGCGGCTCGCGACAACCCTACACACATGTAACCGTCCCTCTCACTCGACCGCCCTTCCCCGCTGTCTCTCTCGCTCGCGCTGAAATCTCGTCGCACTGAATTTTCAGTGCGTGGCGGAGGGGAGCGGGGCGCGAGCGCAGTCAGCTGGCCGAACTTGCGAAAATCGACTTTTTGTCGTGACGCTCCGTGACGTCACTGTTTACTCGAGTCGGAGCCGGCACGCAACGTCATTGCGATTTATCATTTCCATTTCATACATATATTTTCCATAGAAAGTTATATCTTCATGGTAAGTTGAATACAAACAAAAACCGCGACATTGAAACGTTGATTTTTTATTTAAATTATCATTGTCTACTTATCATATAATAACTTTTATTCACATGATTATTTATACTGAACAATTTTCCTAACATTCGATTTTTAAGATAAGTAGTACTGTATGCAGTAATATAGAACGTACGACAGCTAAACATATTTATTATCCTCATTTAAATAGTGCAATATGTTTTCCTTAAGCGTACAAAATAATTGCAGTTTAAATCGCGGGCGGGCGTGCAGCGTCCGCAATAAATAAGGCACAACGCAAACAGATCGCAGCATTAACCGCGTCGGCGTACATAAAGAGACCGATATAAATATAAAGTTCCCGCTACCGCGCGAACTTAGCTAAACAACGCCATAATTGCCTTCATTACTTAAATTACTGAAATTATTTATTCAAAAAGCTGGCAACATTTTGGTGAGATACGCCCCGCCTACGGCGCGTTTTTGCCCAATAGTGTAGCGTAGCGGTGTGGGGGGCGGGGCACGAAACAATATGGCGGCAAGCGTCGTCGCTGCCTTCGGTGCGTCCGTTACTCGCCGTGCGCGGATCGCATTGTTCCACGCGTATCATGTTAAAAGTTCGGTTTCAATATTTCATACAAAACAGTAATTAATAATGAGTGGGCAAAGAATCAGTCATATCCACAAGCGCTACGGGTCTACGGGAGGCTACGCGCAGCTACGAGCGTGTGCTGCGAGCGCGCTACGCCTGCCGCCGGCCGACGGCCGACGGCGGCGGAATGTGATCTATTGTGTTAGTTATATTAGGAAAGCAGGTATTTACGAGCAATAGTATGGAATACTAAAAAATGTATCTTTTATGTAATTATTTGCACCCAATTATTAATAGCGTGACAGTTACAGGTAGAATTAAAAGCTAAAAGCGTAAAGTTAAAAGCTAACTTGCTATTTAAACTTCCGTATTTATTTATCGAATCATAAATGCTCTTTCAAATGTATTCAGGAAGATTTTCAAAATTGTATCTACAATAACAAGGATTAGATTTAAGTAAAGGTACCTACACCTTTACTTAAATCACCATTGTGTATAATAATATGACGGTACACCTACCTATTAATCATTTCATCTTATCTTAGTATTAGTTGAAATAGAACATTGCATTATCCGGGTGCTTTTATATCATAAACTCGACTTGATCATCACCAGGCTAAAAAGTTTGCCTTTCATTCAGTAATTCAGATAATGTAGTAATCTAATGAAATAGATATAATTATAGTTGGTAGAAGCAGTTGCAGTTGCAAAACAGGACACTAATGCTTTATAAATCTCGATAACAGATCGAGATACGTACCTACAAACTATAGGTAACTGCTAAAATAATTTATAATGTTGTTGTAAATATTGTGCACTTAGTAGGTGGAAATAATAATTAAAAATGTTTTACAAGTTGTTGTTTGAGAGGAAATGGAAGCCGTAAGCTTTTAGATAAATAGGTAGGTATTAGAAAAAAATCTCCACATTGCTGTCGCTTTGCACGGCTAGGACCCCGGACACCTAAGAAAGGGACAATTGCAGCTTCACCTGATAAAGCCTAAGTATAATTAGCGAAAAGATGGTCTCGTCTCTCCCCTGTTTCCTCCTCCAAAAATAGACTAATAACATAATTAGTTTTTTTAGTACAGATGGTGCCTTGTTTACGCGCTCATTTTACGTCAGGTCCAAGGAGGAAAACTTTGGAGGGCTATCTGTACTAAAAAACGTCGTACGAGACACGTGCAAAAAGGAAATTTGTAACTCGTGTCGAATTAAAACATCGCCACTCGTTTCCAATTGTGTCGTAATATGATTATAAAAGGGATTTGTTCATTCAAGTTGGGATTGATCATGTTGATATATTTTCCTTTTTTTGACAATATACGAAATATTTGTTTATGAGTGTCTGAAACCGCATTTAAAATTCGGCTATTTTTGTAATAACTAGTTTTTATACTAATAATAGCTAAGGCAGGTGTAGGTATGTACTAATTATGTGAAAATTTCAACCATTCGAGATTTATTTCCTCTATTTTCTTTGTCATTTGGTCGAATCAGTTGAACACTCAACTTTATAAATATATATGAAATCACATGATTAAATTATCTTCAAACAAATGTTTGGACAAATAAAGTAAAGGGCGCGAAAAGTATTGTGACCATATTTGAATTTGCTTTACATTGCTATGTTAAAAAAAATCTAGTCCGTCTCTACGAGGTGAAATTTTAATAGTTTTTCTCCGTTTAAGGGCAGCATCGTGTACCTACCGGTTAGGAACACGGTGGAAGAATTTTTTTTTCTCCCAAAAAATATTGATTTTCTATGGAGCGTCTGCTAATTTGATAGACCTGCCCCATAGAAAAATAAATTGAGCCATGAAACAAAAATTCTTCAACGAAAACGATACTGAACAGGCCCTGAAACGGAATACAACTACTAAAATTTCACCTTGTATATCGCATCTCTTCATTATATTTTAAGAATAACGAAATGCTCGTATGATTAAAATAATATTAAATTTATAACAAGTTCAATATTTTATACAAGTTTCACACGAGTTTGTATTTTATATTGCATCAGAACGAATGTGTACTACTTATCTTAAAATGTAAGTACCATAGAGTATATGCATTTTCTTTTTCTTGTCGCTAGCGTGAAACTCTCCTTACGCTCAAAACACACTGGTGCGAGAAGTCTTCTACTTATGAGGACGTACATCAGGGTTCTTAGACAAGTTGCCAATCGCTAACGCTTAATCGTCAATCGTAAGCGAAAGGCAGCTAACTGTCTTTGTCGCACTAATATGAAAGAGTGACAGAGATGGAAAACTACGATACGCTACTAAGCGTTAGCGATTGGCAACTTGTCTAAGCACCCAGATTACATTCCTAACGCACTAACCCGACTAGCTGCGACTACCTGACCGGCAACAACATCAGCTTAACCACGCTGACGTAACTCCGAGAAACAGGGGATACAGAGACAGGGGCAATGAAATGAGAAAAGAAGTGAAAAATAATTGTTCACATATTTATGGCCTTGACTGCCCCTAAGATATTAGCGGGAAAGAAAATCAGCGCCAATTAATATTGATAAATGTATTTTTATAAAATATCACAGAATAAATGTACTTATTTTGTAGCATTATTCTTATAATCCCAGCAAGTGAATACGAAGGAACTAGTATGTTTTGACCATGAAAATTATAAAACGGTATTTCTCCGATTTTTGAACGAAAAAGGGGTCAAAAATATGAAAAATAAATCAATCAATTACAAAAATCCATCAGAATAAAGTATAAATATTTTCTAGGTTATCTTATTTTAGGTAATATTGAGTTGTATAAGTAACAACAACACAATAAAATAAGCAAACGATCCACCAAATTTAAGCCTATCTAGACCATTTCGCCACTAAATGACAGTGGAATCGCCGTATTAACCCGTCACCTAACGCGATATTTTAATCGACACGTCCCACAATAATTTGTCAAACTAATCGAGCGTAGCAGATGCCTTTCAAAAAAGACTATTCGTCTTAGTACCAGAACATCTATCATAATAACGATCGCACATCACTAGCAATATACATCGCCGCTCTTTCGAGGTAGTTTTTACAAGTTTACGAAACGAAGGAGCAATGTAAAGCGATTTTAGAGGATATTGCATATTTTATGGGCGCGCGTGTAACAAGAGTGGGTAAGATTGGGGTGGCTCCCTTCGTAATACGATATCGTAATGTATAGTGTTTATGCATTTTAGCGAACGATTTGCATAACATCTGAATATTACATTTTAACAGTAAAGTGGTTAATGATATAACAATTCTGTAATAAACAGGCGTTTTTAAAAAATTAGATAAAAATATTGACTGTACATTACGGTACTGTATGACGGTACATACTTATTATAAGTAAAAAAGTTTTCGTTACGTACCATTTAACACAGTTTCTAATTATGGTATTTAAATAAATAGCTAGTTATTCGAAATAAAACTGCTTTACTTCTACATAGTTACCTATCTACTTCTACCAACTCTTTTTAGATATATATATAGGTACATACATACCTATCTGTCTAAATATTTACACAGTTTATCTTATTTTATTAGTGGAATCCTGGACTACTGTTTGACCCATTGGGAACTTTCATGGGATTACCTAGTTTTACGATTAGATGTCATTAAGGTAGATTCATGCCGATATCGATAAGTACCTAAATAATGGTTCCATTATATGGATTATTAATTTTCTTGTGTTAAATTAATAAAACTTATGTGTTTTCAATGTATGTATTAGGATCATGTGATTATTTTTTGTAATTATTGAATGTAATTTAATTACGAAAGATAATATATGCCTACTTGTACCTTAACGTGTTGTAGATATAAATATTTAGCTATAATTATTGTATATTAATAATATTATTGTTATAAAAATATATAATAAAGATATAAAAACCAATTAATAGTGTATTCATTGATCTCTAGAATTGATTAAAAAAATATCAGACTCATAAAGTTTATTTAAATCCTGAGTGTAGGTACGATCTTTTTATATATAGCTAATAGCTATGCAAGTTTTTGGTAAGAATACCTAGTTACAATTCCTATTAATACGTACGTATTCCTCGTACGATGCTGTGGCGGGCTGTGGCTAATTTTGTTAAAGCTTAACTTTTATTAGATAAATGCCTTTTCAGTATATAAATATAATGCTACTTTCAATTTCGTTACTTTGCTCTCACATATTTACATTTCTCTAAAAGTGTACCTACACCATTTTCATGACAGATCAATAAAGTAACTAACTAAAGCCGTAGATTTTCGTCTAATTTTAGTTATTTTTATTTTAATGGTGACTCAGAAGACATACGAGTAGTTCTTCCTGAACTTGTATGAAAATAAGAGTTTGTCAGCTGAGTCACAATAACTTTAATAAAAAGATTATAATTTTCGCATAGGTATAGGTACGGTGAGTGTACATATGGAGGTGTATGGTATAAATATAATCCATACATAGATAAACCTACATAGTATACAAATACATGTCATATAGTCCTGTAAAACCTCCATACACGATATAATCCGTCTTTAGTGCTACTGTCACGTGAAAAAACAGAATTACTATCTCAAGAAATAAATGCTAATACAATGCACTACAGAGGTCTGTGGTTTGTTGAGAACCTGAATTGGTATTACGTGCATATAATAGGCATGACAAAAACAACGCACGTCCGTATGAATACCTACAGGTGTCCACCCAAATCAAAAGGGATCTCATGGGAACAGTCGCCTATAGCATAATATAATCACGTGTTTATTTGAACACCGTTATAAATGCCGCAAATATTATATGAATCCAGTCTACGTACTACCTTACGTTACGTTAGTTACCTATATGTGGAGGTGATAGAAATCTCCACATCAGGGTACCTATGTACCTAACCAAGATGCAAATCGCTAACGCTCAGTCGCTCAGAGCGAAACGCCCGTCTTTGCACGCCGGTCTACGCAACGCTGTCTACGCACGAGTACGAAGAGTGTCAAAAATATGAAACTACGGTACTGACCGTTAGCGATTGGAATCTTGGCTACGTATCCCGGGCATCTTTCCACTAAACATGTGCTTTTTCAATCTGGGATTTGAACCTTTGATGGATATCCACCCTTAAGCTAATCCAACATTCCGAGCGCGATCCTGCCGGCTCGGGTACCATTTCCATTACTTTAATCAAAATGAATATACTTACAACATTGTTACTAAAGGAGTACGAGGTAGATACTCTGTCAGTTGTACGACCGTCGACTGTGTAATGTGATCTATAATAGCACATCCATACTTGTTTTTTAAATATGTTATTCTAATAATCCGAACGGCCAGTACGTGGTGACGTAACGTCCGTTTTTGGGTACGCTGCTACGAAATGTTGAAATAACCTGCCACCGCCAACCAGAAATTGTAAATCTACAATGTATCTTTCAAAAATAACCTTAAAAAGTAGCTTATCGTCTCTCTTCAGTCGTTCACTCTTGACAGAGTGGTCGTGGTTGTATGTTGAGACGTATCTAATGTGGATAATGCAGCTCTCGCAATGCGCCTCCACTTGCCACGGTCTTCAGCGTTACGGGAACATTGGACTATGGTGGTTTGTGTCGCAGCTTTTATCAGGTCTGTCCAGCGCGTAGGTGATCGACCACGCGACCGCTTGCCTTCCACCCGTCCCTGGACAACGAGACGTTCCATGGAGTTTTGGTTTCGTGTAACGTGCCCGAAGTATTTGAGGATTCGTATTTGCACAGTCGACGATAATCTCTCCTTAACTTTAAGTTCTTCCAAGATCGAAACATTGGTCCGAAACGCAGTCCAGGGAATTCGCAGTAGTCGCCGCCAGCACCACATTTCAAGTGCGTCAATTTAGCGTCGATCTTTTAGGCGCACCGTCCATGTTTCTGCGCCATAAAGAAATATTGGAAAGACCAAGCTTCTCATCAGGCGGACTTTAAAAAAAAAAAAAAAAAACTTTGGTGGCTTTAGTGATATTGCGGTTCGACCAGACTCTGTTCAGCTTGTCAACGGCAGATCTTGTGATAGCACATCTCCTACGGATCTCGTCCTCACACCCCCCATTGTTCGTGATCGTGGAGCCGAGGTACACGTAGCTTTGGACAACCTCACAGTTGCCAATCATGGAGACATCAGGTTGATTTAGTTCCGTTCGGTCCACGATCATCATTTTGGTCTTATATCTGTTGATCGCGAGTCCGAAGAAGAGGCTTGTTCTCTCTAGGCGTGCCAACTGTTCCATATCTTCTTTTGTTTGAGCGAGAAGAGTTGTGTCATCAGCGTATCTCAAGTTCGATGTTTTCCGTCCTCCCACTGAAACCCCCTTGTCCCATTGCTCTAGAACAATTCTCATAATACACTCTGTATAAATATCGAACAGCAGTGGAGAGAGAATGCACCCCTGCCGAACACCAGCGTGTGTCTGGAAACTTTTCGAGTCGACATCATCAATTCGAACAGTCGCAGTTCCGTCCTCGTAAAGTCGGCGTATGAGGCGGATCAAGTGGTTAGGTACTCCCATATGAAGTAGAACGTCCCAGAGCTGGTCCCACTTCACGGTGTCGAAGGCCTTTCGGAAGTCAACAAAGCAAATATAGAGTGGGATGTTGAACTCTCTAGACTTTTCGATAATTTGTCGAAGAATTAAAATCTGCTCCCTTGTTCCTCGACCCTTGACAAATCCTGCCTGCTCCTGGGCTATTTCCTGATTCAGAAAAGCTTGCAGTCTGGTGTTGATTATATGGAGAAGTACTTTGCTGGCATGAGAAATCAAAGCTATAAGTCTGTAGCTTATCGTAGATTTATACAATACTTATATCTATACATTATCTCACTATTCTGGCCACATAGTTTTAATGTTGTTAGTACAAATATTTTAAAGTTGTGTTTACTAAATTTATTGTACACTTTGCCACATGTTAAGTCCTACATTATGTTAATTTGCTACATTGTGCACGTTTACCGTCTCTTGTTATTGTTTTTAACTATTCTTATAGTTCTTCGCCGTGGGTTCATGGCATCTGACACGACACATGCCGAGTCTTTTTGGTGTTCAAATCCTTACTATTTATACTTGTATTTATTGTTCTGTACTGTATGACACCAAATAAACCATTCTTATTCTAATTTATGATGCTCGCACACTGGCTGCTACATCGGTTATATAACATCAACTCATTACACCATGTTATATCTATAACAGTTATATTAATAGCCAGTGAAGAACTGCACTGTTACCTTGAATTTTTTTTAGCGTATACATATCCTATATTTCATATCATGTATATGTCGTAGGATGATTTGATACTTCGAATCTTCGCGAAAATCCTAGGGGTTTTGCAAACTAACCTAACCTAACCTATTATCCGCGTTTTCGCAAAACCCCTAGGATTTTCGCGAAGATTTGAAGTATCAAATCATCCTACGACATATATAGATCACTAGCAGTTACCCGCGGCTTCGCCCGCGTGCTAATATTTATTCACTGGGTGTTAATGTTTTCCCGCGATTATCTCGCGTTTGCCTTAACCGATTTAAGTGTGGCGGATGGTGCTTTTACCCGCGGTTCGGCCGCGTTTTATCATTTTTTATCACGGTCGTTTTAAACTTAAGACCTAAATTCAAGATGGCTAACTTTTCTTGCAATTTTGACTTCAAATTCCGTATGAAGAACTTTTCATCTTCTCGGTATCGATTTTTATCAATATTTTTAGAAATTTATGGTGACGGCTGTTTTGACTTTATAAAAAAACCTCTTGGATACACTGATATATCTACTTTTGATTACTATCGCGTGAAAACTCAGGAAAACTTAAAAGGTTATTAACGTTGGTTAACATGCTAAATCTAGAATTTTTTGAATCAGAAATAAACAAAAACGATACCCCTGTCATAACCCGCAAGCCCATGAGACCATAAAATAGGTATTTCACGTATACCTCGGTACAGCGACACGATAGACTATAGAAAAGGTAACCATGTTGTTTTTTTACTGTTAACCTTTTTACCACTTTCAAGAGTTGAATTCTCAAAAAACCCTAAAACATGTCTTTAGTCATTAATGTTTGGGAATACTCCTATGAAGTTTCGGATAAAACAGTTTAAATAGTCAAGTTTCCCCGTATAAAGAAACCTACGTGCTATATTTGGTATCTCTAGAACCAGAAATAAACATAAATAATAAATAGTTATTTGTTATACAAGGGTGCAAAGTTGTATTTTACCCGCGAGTATGAAATTGAAACACGAGCATTTAACATACGAGAAGTAAAATACATTTGCACCCGTGTGTAACACAAAACTTTTCCCCTCACTATAGCGAGGAAACTCAAAAAAGGTAATCATTTGTTCACATTACAATCATCATCGGGTTAGTGATAATAATTTTCCAAATGCATCATGTAATTTAATGCAAGATTTTGTCGCAGTAAACTTAGCACGAAAAAGTAAACGCAGCACGATTTCAACACATTCCTGTAGTTGCACACCAACGCCAATGCATTATTAAATCATTCTCATGCATTATTTTTACAAAATTATAACAGAACACCCTGAAAGTTGTTTAGTTTACTATTTTTATGCGTGCTCGAGTCGGTAAATAAAGATTATAACCTATAAAATTCTTTGACAATGTTGACGTTGACATTTTCTGCGTTTTGTGATTGCATCTAGTCATCTTATCATCATTCACTAAAACAATTGTTACTTATGGAATTTTAGGATTTATATGTTAAAATCATCATATTATATAAAGGTTTGTATTTTACACTAAATTCTCAAACAAATTATTTTATTGTCATTAATATGGAACAATTTTAATGAGCATTTTAAGTTTTGTTATTCCAAAACCAAGGTCATTACTTTGCCACACAAGTGAATAATATGCGTTTTTACACGTTCGTATTAAAGGATAAACGAGCACTTTACGAGCTAGTGAGGTGAAAATTATATTCATATTTTTCGAATTTTACCCCATCACACCAGAACCGTGTACATACATAGTAGTATTTCACGTCTGCCGCGTTAAATTTTAAAATCATTATTGTTTTCGTGATCTACGTCCCGATATACCATAGAAACAATACCCAACTTGATTTTTTCACTTCATCACCCTTTTTGCCTTTTTCAGGGGTTACATTTTCATAAAACCTGCAACATATCTTTACTCTATTAGTTTGAAGCATACTCCTACGAAGTTTCGGACAAAATAGTCCAACTAATCTTGTTTAGCCATACAAACTTTGGACCCCCATTGCACCCTCTTGGGGGTGGATTTCGACTCAACCTTTCTTAGAGCACCCCTACACCCTCAGAGAACATAAATAATAAAACTGTATTGTTTTTTTTTTCGAATTTTACCCCATCACACCATAACCGTGTACATACTGTACATAGTATTTCACGTCCGCCGCGTTAAATTTTAAAATCGTTATTGTATTCGTGATCTATGTCCCGATAAACCATAGAAACGATACCCAACTTGATTTTTTCACTTCGTCACCCTTTTTACCCTTTTCAGGGGTTGAATTTTCAAAAAACCTTAAACATACCTTTACTCAATTACTTTAAAGAATACTCTTGCGAAGTTTCGGATAAAATAGTTCAACTAATCTTATTTTGCCATACAAACTTTGGACCCCCATTTCAACCCCTTAGAAGAATTGAATTTTGAAAAATCGTTTCTTAGTGCTCGTCTACACTATAAAAGGAACCTACGTGCCAAATTTGGAG
>JALPQI010021959.1:0-13638 GCA_025490895.1 Thaumatotibia leucotreta
TTATGCATATCCTGCACGGGAAAGAGAGGGCTGGAAGATACTCCAACGACAAGTGAATAACTCTCCTCCTCCCCCGTAACCAACCAACCAAGCCTCCGTAGCTTAGTTGGTAGTGACCCTGCCTACGAAGCAGGAGGTTCCGGGTTCGAATCCCGGCGAGGGCATTATTTGTGTATTTATTTATCACAAATATTTGTTCCTTGGTCATGGCTGTATATGTATTTAAGTATCTATCTATTACATATATCGTCGCCTGGTACCCACATCACAAGCCTTAATTGAGCTTACCGTGGGACTAGGTTGATTTGTGTAAGATGTCCCAAGATATTTATTTATTTATTTATTTATTTTATTTATAACTCTGTGATGATGATGATGAAGGTGACCGTCTGTTCATTATAAGAAAAAGATTTGAGAGTTCAACCCACAGTCCCTTATATTCCAGTATGTGTGTCTATTTGTCCGTCCGTGGCTAAGCTCGGCGATCGTTAAGGTGCATGCAGGCCAAAAGAGCATTCGCTGTTCTAACCCCCAACTCTACGAAATTCGATCGTTACACGGAACGAGATTCGTTGATTTCGTAGAGTGGGGGATAGAACAGCGAATGCTCTTTTGGTCTGCATGCACCTTTAGTATCAACTAGAAAGCTTAAATGTGGCATGTACATGTATATTTTTATACCACCGACAGAACGATGAAAAAAATGAAATTTCACGGTAACACGGCTATAGAGGACACGTAAAATGATGATGTTTTATTTGCACTTTCACCAGGTATGTGGTGTCTTTAGGTATGTGACCTTGTCATCAAAAGCGGTTGTTTATGCAATATAGAAATAGATAAAAATCTCTTGAAAACTCCAAATAATTGTGCCAGGGAGACACTAAACTTATTGTTAGAATAATATTTATTTTCGCCGTGTGGCGACGGCAGTAAGAATACATTTGTCACCACCCCAACTCCTCCTGCGGGTGTCGTAAGAGTCGACTAAGGGATTGAAGTGTCACTGACCATTCTTTGATAAAAGATTGATGATGGGCAGCAGCGTCATCATAGTGGACACATTACTGCGATCGCCAATCCGTTTGCCCAGCGTGGCGATTATGGGCATTTACCTCCTAATGCGTCTATACGCATAGTTAATAGGAGAGGCCTACGTCCAGCAGTGGACTATCATAGGCTGATGATATAATATTTATTTTACGTAATGTATACCGTTTTTTAGTGTGGGGATACAACAGGAACCCCTGTCTCTCTATATCTCCGTACACTGCTAACTTTAGTGATCGTTAGTAAATACCTACTAATAATCGAGGGTTGCCTGGTGAAACCCTATAAGTACGTGACACCTAGTTTCGAGAAAAATGATGTTAAAGGTTTATTGTCATCGGACACTTATTTTAATAAATAGATTCGTAGTTTTATGAGTGGTTTGTGAAAAGCAATTTCATTCACTTTAAGTTTATCTATGTTTTAGTTATGTAACTCATCTAGTTTTCCTGTAATATAACATTTTTTACCAAGGGGTATCGACTTATTGGGTTTACGCATAAATAAAAAAACCATATTTGTTACTAAGAGGGTATTATTACCAAATAAAAACTTAAAAAATAGACGAATCTAAAAGTAATAACGGTATTATTCTACATCTGAAAAAGTAAGTGCTATGCCAACAAACGTTTTTAGGCTTCTTATCCATCCATGATACTCTTCAAGTATAATTCAGTATGTTTCAGCGGGGCAAAGTGCTTCTATGAACGGTTTGTGACTGGACCTGGTGTTTCAACGGCGGATAAAAAAATATAAGCTGTTATATGAAAGGCAATGAGGATGGTGGGTTTCCATGGTTTTGAGGATCCGTACATTGTTTTGCGTTGCCTATTGTGCTTGAGGTACTCATGCTTTGGTTGGGAGAATCAGTTTCAGAAAAGGACTCCTCCGTTCTTGATGAATCGCAAATTGATATTGCCACCCAAATGCGCTATTTTCTCAACGACAGTAATGGCATGTCGGACTCAAGTGAGTCTTTTGTGGATTGTTGAAAAAAAACTGTTGTTGGAATCGATCTGTAACTTGATTTATTGTGCTTGCATTTTTTCCGGATGATGAAGCTGACTTATTTGGCAGTGACTGTTCGGGTGAGGATCCTGAATGTGTGCCGCATCCTGGGGAATTTCGCAGTTTTGATGAGTCGCGGATTGATATCGCCGCCCAGATGCGCAGTAGTGGTGGTAAGGGGACTCAAGTGGGTCTTTTACATATTGCTTGTAAGTGGTGTTATTGGGATGAAGTTGCTTATACAGGTAATTTATTCTGCTTTCGTTTTTTTTTTCAGATGATTGAACTGAGGATCCTACTTGCGACTGTTTTGCCAAAACAAATGGATTTTGACTCGGATTTTGCTACTGAGGGTCCAAATGTTTCATCCAAACAGGAAGATTTTTTTATGGAGCTGATTGATGAAGTTTTGGATCGAGTTTGGATTGCTGTGGAGGATGACTATTCAGCGGGAGCTCCTTGTGTTCCTGATACAGATTCGGAGAGCGATGCACCTCGGCGAGATGATTCTGGCCGTGACATTGTTGTTCCTGAGGGTCCCGGTCCAGGGAAGCATCGGGAGCGTTCCTTGCCGATGCTTGACGGTGTTGGTCTTTCTGGTCAAGGTGAATGTATGGAGGGAGCTTCTTCTTGCGTTTCGGATTCCGAAGACGATACATTGAGGGTATTGGAGCCGACTGACTCTGACCACAGTGACGGCATGATCCGTGAGCGTTCCGGTGCGTGTTCGCAGGTAGAAGGCGCTGTTGACTTGATTTTGGACAGTGTTTTGGATAGGGTTTGGGATTGTGTCGGGCCCCTGAAGCGACGTAGGCAGGCTGAGCTGTCTGAGTGGAGGGTGGATATCGCTAAAAGGCGAAAGCTGCTAAAGTTCCAAAGGAGGCTTCAAGGATCGAGGAGGTTCCAAGGAGGTTTTGGAACTTTAGCAGGACGCTTAACGTTTTGGGTTATATAAGGTAGCCCTTCCATTTTTCGCTTTTTAGCGATATCTACTTTCCGTTCAGATGGCTTGGCTTGCTTGCGTCGCTTCAGGGGTTTGACGGAATCCCAAACTTTGTCTGAAACATTGTCTAGAATTGGGTTAGCAGTGTCTTCTGCTTGTGGGCAGGCGCCGGAGCGTTCGCGGATCATGCCGTCATTGTGGCTGGAGTCGGTTGGTTCTGATACTTTTAATGTATCGTCTTCGGAGTCTGGAACGTGGGAGGAGGCTTTTTCTGTGCATTCGCCTTGACCAGAGGGACTGGCATTGTCGGGTGTCGGCAGGGAGCGTTCCTGGTGTTTCCTTGGACTGGGGCTTTCAGGAATGATGGTGTCGTGGCCGGAGTCATTTCGCTAAGGTGCGTCGTTCTCTGGGTCTGTGTCGGGAGCGCAGGGAGCTCCCGCTGAATGGTTATCTTCTGCAGCGGTCCAGGCTCGATCTAAAGCTTCATCAATCAGCACCATAAGGGGGTCTTCCTGCTTGGATGAAACATTTGGACTTTCATTGGTAAAGTCTGGGTCGAAATCTATTTGTTTTGGTGAAATAGTCGTGGGAGGGATCTTCAGTTTAATCATTTGAGGAAACCTAAAGAGGAATAAATTGCCTGTATAAGGGGCTTTGTCCTAGTAACGTTGTTTTTGAGTGGTCTGTAAAAGACTTGCTTGAGTCTTCTTACTATTATGATTGTGCATTTGGGCGGTGATATCAATTTGCGATTCATCGGAATTGCGAGGATCCTTGGGATGTGGCACATGTGTGGGATCTTCATCCGAATGGTTACTGCCGGGTGGGTCAGTTTCATTATCTGGAAAGAATTTAAGCAAGATGAACTGAGTTACCGATTGATCCTAACGACGGTTTTTTTTAGTAGTCCACAAGGGACTTGCTTGAGTCTGGCATGCTATTGTTGTCGTTGACAATATAGCGCATTTGAGTCATTTTCTGAAATTGTTTTTTTTTTATTGGAGTGTGAGTATCACAAGCACAATAGGTAATAACGTGGGACGGTGTGCGGATCTTCAAGGCCATGGAAGCTTACCATCTTCATTGTTTTGCATGTAACAGCTTACATTTTTTTCAATTGCCTTTGAAGCACTGGGTCTAGTCATGGACAAGTTGTTCATGGAGGCACTTTGCCCCGCTGAAACGTAAAAAATAATCAATATTATTTAATCAAAAGTACTAATCACAACTACCTTTTTATTATTTTTATCGTAAGAATCACTCAAAGTCGCGAAGTCTCATTAATCGTCAGTGCTAAAACCCGATAAGTTCGCATAAAACAACAACAATTATTTTCATAGTCAGTGCTAAAACCCGATAAGATCAAATAAAACAACAACAATGCTTTTCATAGTCAGTGCTAAAAACCGATAAGTTCAATAAAACAACAACAATGCTTTTCATGGTAACGGTTAGGTACAACAGCTTACATTAATTGTTACTTGAACTCATTACTATAAACACGGTGTGTAAAATATGACAATTCTACGTTTATTCTAGGTTAGAAAAGTAGATTACCTGTTTCCAGCTTATTACTGCAAGCTAGGTAGTTGCACTAATTTTCTGCCTCGGTCACCCATCACACAACTTTGAACACAATCATTCACAACCTTCTTGAATACAATACACCCCTTTTTAACAGCTATTTTCAATTAAATAATATTATAATGCAACGTCGCAGCGGTGCGCTTACGTTCGTGTCATTACTTGTCAAGGCTGCGCATGATCATGGGGCCGTCGAAAAACTTATAGGGTTCTTCCCCGGACATATTTGAAAGAAATTTGTTAAAGGCCTCTTGCGAGAATCCGATTACTGGACTTAACATTATATTTTATTAGAGAATTGTTTCAAATAAGTACTATAAGTTTATTTGTTGGGTTCTCTTTGAATAAATTTGTATGTGCAATAAATTATATCGTAAAAGTAGAATCCAACAAATGCTTTTAACGTATTCTAATTCGTAATAAAATCCTTTAAAGTTTGCAATCGTAATGAGGTGAGACCGGGTAAGTAACAGTAACTGGTTCTACATTGTGTGTTTAGATTGATTAGGTGTAAATATCTCGGCACTAAATACCAATAAATATACATTATGTGGTTCTTCCATTAAGTAATAAATAAAAATGAAGTCTTAAGTGTAGTTGTAGTATTTAGTTTTGAATTAATAGTTGAAATCAAGTACTTATTGGGTTATTTACTCGGCATATTTCCGTGATACATGTAAAATCAGCTTATCTGATATTACCATTAGATTGACCGATACTGAATCATTCTAAAACTGTTTTTACTTTAAAATCTCACTTTTTGTCACTTATCGGGTTTCACCAGGCAACCCTCGTAATATATATTTGGAATGAATGAATGAATGAATGAACGAATGAATTAATGAATTAATGAAAAATTACTTATAAGAACATGATGCATTACAGTAGACGTTATAAATATTTACATTATAATAATAAATAAATTATAAAATCAATAAATATCTTGGGACGTCTTACACAAATCGACCTAGTCCCACGGTAAGCGCAATTAAGGCTTGTGATGTGGGGGTACCAGGCGACGATATATATAATAGATAGATACATACAGATACTTAAATACGAAAACAGCCATGACCAAGCTACACATATTTGTGATAAATAAATACACAATATTCCGTAAATCCTTAGATCTGTCTGTTTATTTACTTTGCTCAACCAACTCCCGAAAATCACACTCACATGCATGGTTTGTACCATCGCAATGCCGAAGGGGGTAGTGTTTCGTCGGTTCCATGGAGTTTGCCGTATCCTACGCCGGATCAGGCGACGAAACAGAGTCTTCCTGTTATGTCGCGAAAATAACTTAGATTAATAACTTATGTTAGTTTGTAAGGTGTAGTATCTATGAGCCTTCTATGTCTGAAAATAAATGAATTCTTATTATTATTATTGCCCGTGTGTCAGTTTGACCTATTTGATAATCCACTCTTGCAGGGATCAATGAATGTCACTCGTGTTTATGATAAGAGCCTGTGTGGATGACGATGATGGAAATTGTAGGTATCTCATAGTTAAGAATAGGGGAGCCCAGAGAGCTAAATCGGGATTTACTCGAGTGCCAAAGCTTTGGATTGTGAAGAAGAAAAAAATTGGACATGCATATTCATACCTATTAATTTATTCATGCTATCATAACTTCATATAAAATCCATGTCAGATACCCTGTAAGGGCACAACAGATAATTATAATCTTAGCACCAAAGCCTGGATGACGGGAGCAAAATACACCTGTCACTAGTGCTTAGTTAAATATCGACTTATAAAATACGGATTTTTTTTCGCGTTTTAAATCGTCATTTAATTTATTATATATTATTATGGTCATGGCGTGTGGACTTTCGCTAAGTAATTTCATATTTGATCCTTTCACTTCAACCAAATTCTTTCTAAACTTATCTCTAAGCTCTAAGATACTGATCTGAGACAGGGATATACAATTGTGAGTTTGCCCTAACAAATTTACATACCTCATAAATGTAGATGGATGCTTTAATATTATACAATTTTTAAATAGAGGCAAGCAAATGGCTGAGAACTTTACATTAGCGATAATTCGTACACATATTTTCTGGAGTATAAACAGGTCTTCGATATCTGTGTTTTCCCATAATATTATGCCGTATGAGAGCCATGAATATGCATGGGCGTAATAAAAAGTGAGCGTAGACTTATAGTCCGTGGACCTGTTTAGTTTATCTCTCTCAAAGCAAACACGAAATGTGACAGTTTTGTTTTTATTCCCGCAAAATAACCTTCAGACCTTTTATTCGAGCGCTTCAGATATCATGTCCTACATAATTTTCAAAATATGCGTAAATATGTTACGTGGGAACACAACACAATTTTTATGGTTCCGTAACCAAAATGGCAAAAACGGATCCCTTATAGATTCGCCATATCCGTCTGTCCGTCTGTCACAGCCGATTTACTCTAAAACTATAAATGCTACAGTATTTAAATTTGGTAAGGATGATTTGTGTTGTATAATCCGCCTCATAATTATGATACTAAATTATAAAAAAAATTGGGGTTGGGACCCTCCATACATGTAACTAAGGGGTAAATTTTTTTTCTATGCACACAGCGTAATATGAGCTATCAACAGAAAGGTCTTCAAAAATTATATAAAGAACGTATTGCGAAAACACAAATCAAATTATTTATTAACAAAATATTTTGATTTGTACTTTTTATTTTTCTCCAGTAGTCACACTACTTACATAATACTATATAAATTATAAATATTAGATGTCATATACCAAAGAAAAACGACCAAGATCACCTAATCAAAGGCGCCTAGCCTTGTAAGGGATTGCATATACCCGAGAAATTTGACCGGTGGTTGCTAAGACCGAGTGGCCGAGGGGTACAGGCATCAGCCGCGAAAGCTGAGTACGTGGGTTCGGTCCCCAACTCGGACATTAGGTGATCTTGGTCGTTTTTCTTTGGTATATGACATCTAATATTTATAAATGATATAAAGGTTTCAAAAATAAAATATTTTAAAATAAAAATAAAACCGCCTTCAAAACTTCGCCCGAACTAAAAAGTAAAAAAATAATTTTAGTGCCTACTTCTTAGGATTTCCTACCCAAACCTTTAAACCTTTTACCCTATTCTTTGATATAAAATATTATGGCTAGGTATCCTATAGATTTCTTAGAAGTCGGTGCCAAGCCAAATACGTTCATAGCTATATATTAGATAGAGCTTTGTAACTTACTGTCACTCCGATTATGTTTTTATCAACAGAATGATCTACCTCAGTCATTTTGATGAAAGCATAACCGGAGTGACAGTAAGTTACAAAGCTCTATCAAATACAGTCATATACTCGCGAAGTGAACATATTTGGCTTGGCACCGACTTCTAAGAAATCTATAAGGATACCTAGCCATAATATTTTATATCAAAGAATAGGGTAAAAGGTTTAAAGGTTTGGGTAGGAAATCCTAAGAAGTAGGCACTAAAATTATTTTTTTACTTTTTAGTTCGGGCGAAGTTTTGAAGGCGGTTTTATTTTTATTTTAAAATATTTTATTTTTTTGCTTTTTAGTAGTGTAAAATCGTTATTTAGTATGCTCTAAATACTTATAATTAAAATGTACTGCACTGTAATAGGCCAGAAAACCTGAACTGGATAACTTAAATATTCAAAAAATTATCCCATTATCAAGGAGATATACGTTGTATCATCAGCAGGTATGAATAATTTCAAAGATTATAGGTAACAGCCTTAGCATGCCTATATTATTTAAAGAATCACTAACCGCTAACCAACATGTCATAACTACTAAGCAAACACTTGAATAGATTTCGAAAATGTATGACAGTTGTTATATTCATAAGAATTATCCGCCAACTCCTTATCGTTAAGGAGTTATACCTTCCGTCATCAGCTCACCAACATGAGACTATGACCACCTAAAGGCAAATACGCAAATAGCTTCCAAAATACATGAACTATGTTATATTTAAAGAATTATCCCCCAACTCCTAATCTCTAAGGAGTTGTACCTTCCATCATCAGCTCACCGACTTGAAAAGATGACCACCTAAAGGCAAATACTCAAATAGCTTCCAAAATACACGAAATATGTTATACTTAAAGAATTATCCCCCAACTCCTAATTGCTAAGGAGTTGTACCTTCCATCATCAGATCACCAACCTAAAATGTTCATGACTAGACGAAAATACTTGATTAGTCTTCGAAAATAAATGAAAAATGTCATGTGTGCATACAACATTTGAAGAGTTCCCTCGATTTCTCCAGGATCCCATCATCAGATCTGGATTCGGTGACAATGGGACCAACTAGAAGATATACTCTTTCAAACAAAAAAAGAATTGTCCAAATCGGTTCACGCGTCTTCGAGTAATCGGGGAACATACATAAAAAAAAAAAAAGATTTTGACGAATTGTAAACCTCCTCCTTTTTGAAGTCGGTTAAAAACACATTTTTATTTAAGCGTTTGCTCGGTTTTCGAGATATCAGCTCTCAAAGTCTTAAAAAATGTGACCTCCCCCTTTATTTTTTAAACTATGCGCTATAATTGTAAAAAAATATGTTATGCATATTAATAAACTCTTTCAATGATTTTTGATTTGATTAATTAATGATCTTTTACAGTTTTTGAGATAGGTTGATTTAACTGTAATTTTAATTTTGAGTTGTTATGTGCTTACATTAGAGACGCTGGCTGAAATATTTGTTGACTCGCACTTGGCCGGTTTTATTCATATAGGGTAGGAGCCCCGGTTGTGGATATTTAAGAAAATTTAATTTTGTCTCAATAATGTAATATGTAGTTTTATGTACCAAGATATTGAGAATTTAGTAGTTTAGCTATATAAATTATGACTTTTAAGATACTTCCATGAGAACATTTTTTTAAAAGTTTAATGTATAAAACCAGTTTGGATACTTTTTACCCATTTGTGGCCACACTCATTTGTACCAGTTCTGGCCACATTACGACAATCAAATAAAACATGAATTAGTTAGCCATAATTGAATGGCACACGGTTCTCGGTTTTAAGGTTCCTTATCGAAATGGGAATATCTAATGCGTTTCTGTCCGTCCGTCTGTTTGTACATCTTTTTTTTTTAACTTATTTCATACTAATTATAGTGTAGTTAAATTGTTATCTTAGGTTCTAAAACAATCCCTTAGTAAGTTTTTTTATAGTCTATATTGTGTCCCACTGCTGAGGCATTAAGTCTCACCGCGAGCTGTAAATAAAAGATACTTACTAAATAGCTTGCCTGAAGTCACCAGACATGAACAAAATTATAATAAATTCAGGAGACTGCTAAAGAAGCATTACTTGATTGCGAAGTAATGCTTCTTTAGTGGTAGTTATTATTAAGTACTATCAGTTCGAATAAAACCCTGTTAAAACAATTAATGAAGAGACTGCCGCTCCCACAGTCAAACTGTTGTAACAGTTTTGTGGGACGATATTGTATTTTTTTATTTAAAATTGTGACAAGTAATTCAATAAATAATAATAATAATAATAATACACGGCGATACTCGCCCAGCTGTCAGCTATCACCGCCGAGCGAGTATCTCCGTGTCTCTTTTTTTACACGGGAGTGTCTTTTGTTCGTGTTTATAGCCCATAGTTCATAGCTTAGTAGCTCGTGGTGAGACCAGTGCCTGATGCTGGGTAAGGCTTCCCCTGTTACTCGCCACTCGTCACGGCTTAGTGCATGCTCCTACCAGTTACTACGAAATGAGTCCATGTCATCCCGCCATCTCTTTTTAAGTCTGCCCTTTCCTTAATAAGTTGCCATGGCAAAAATGGAAAGAGACGCTATATTCGATTTCATTGTTTAATGGTCGCCAGCTTTAATTTTTCTGGTTTTTATTCGATTGTGATAAAAATATATATCTGGCGACATGAAAGATTCTTAATAATAAATCGGAAGATACAAGTTAGAAAAACGACCGCCATCGTAAATTTCAGTATTTTGCAACTGTGATAAAAATCGATATCTTCTGAGGATCCGTGAAATTCTGTATAAGGAATCTGAGCTTAGAATTGCGAAATACGGCCGCCATCTTAAATTTCTTTGTTTCTTAACCAATTGCTACGAAAATCGATACCTACCTGAGGATACGATAGATTCTTTATAACGAATATAAGATCACACGTCAACACTGCAAAAACGGCCGCGCTACACATAGAGGCCAAACAAAAAAAATCAAGATTTAACCTTTTTTTGCAGTTTTAATGTAACCTAATATAGGTATCGATAATAGATCACATTTATCAAATAAAATTACCACATTTTATGAAATTTTTATTCATTTATCCTTCATGCAAAATGTAACATAATGAGCGCACTAATTACAAGTGTCAACGGTGTGGATGGTGTGGTAGAGTCCAACCAGCGAGTGGCTGCACAAACAAACCCGGCAAATTAAAAAAAACGTAACCTGGCAACGAATTCTATACCAAATTAAATGACAGTTTGACAGTGACAGGTTAATTGATAGGCAAAATTGTTGCCATGTACAGAATATCGACAAAATGCTTATGCAGCCACTCGCTGGTTAGACTCTATGATGAGGGCGGCGAGAAAGGGTAATCCAACCCGCCATGCCGTGCGCGATGAAATTTAAATAAACGTTAGTTATGCACGTCGATAGATGCGTAATAAGTCGTTCACATTTCTTGTTAGATTTGCGGATAAGTTCGAGCATTTTTTGTTCCAAAGGGGTAGTAACAAAAAAATGCTAGTAATTTGTATTTTAGTCTACTATTATTTATTGTACTGGTGAAAAAGTAACCCTGTATATCTATGTATTATTCATTATATCGTCGTTCATCACAAATAATAGCGCTTGTTGTCGGACGGTAAAATGCACACTACGCAGCGGTCTTGGGTTCAATCCCCAGCCCGAATCATTTACCTTATTTTATAAGCTTATGTACGTCATATTATATTATATTCACAAGTCCTTTACGGTGAAGGAAAACATCGTGACGAACCTCCATACATCTGCGATAAAAAACAAGGATGTATGTGAGGTCTCCAACAAGTACCTACTGGGCCAGCGTTGGCACCACGCAAAATAAGCACGTTTGATGTCGAGACGCTAAAAATGCCCTGAATACAATACAATCCAAAAATACCGACACCACAAGTCTTAATGGAACGTACCGTTTACTAGGCCGATGTGTGTGAAAATGTCCCAGGATATTGATTTTTTTGTGTGACTAGACGAAAACTATGCATCATGGGCCATGATCGAAATGATCATTTATTCACAAGGTTGATATTTAATATGCTCCTACTCGTAAACAAAGGGTAGCATTTCTTGCTGGTCACAGACCACCTCCTGTAGACGTTCATTATAAGGCGACTCGCAGTCACCAGCAGTTATATTTCTCGCACTGATATACTTAGATGCGGCGCTCGTCGTGCTTGTTCTGTTGCGACTAAGTAACAGACCCGTAAATAGCGCTCGTTTTTGGCAATAAAAAAGCCGAAAAAGTGCATTTCACTGCTTTACATGGAGTGTTGTGTGAATTGGTATGCAAAGACAACAAGAAGTTCTAATTTAAAAATATAGACTAGCGGCCCATGCTGAAAAAAATATGGGTCATTTGAACCACCAGGTGACCTATCTAGAACGATATAAGAGCATAAAATAATAAGATTCAGCACTATGCCGTCACTTGTAAGCTGTCCAACTGACTCCTGGTGAGAATTTAAAAGTACAGGTAGAGTGAGTACATTTTGGTCATATATTTTTGTACGGCATTCTTACCACCGATAGATCCATGAAAAATAATAAGAAAACGCACAGTGCCGTACAAAAATTGTGCGCCACAAAGTCTGATTTTTTTTTTATTTTCCGACAATCAACAGGGTAAATTTGGTCATTTCATTTTGTACGGCATCTGTGTCATGTTATTTCAATACTGCTTCTAATCCATTATTCCGCAACGCCGTACAAAAATGATGTACCAAGGGGAAAAAATCGAGGGTTGTAATCCCTTCTCTTTCCGTGCTCCAGGGGGTGATTTGACACAACATGAAATAAATTTATTTTGAAAGTATTTTATGCATAGATAATATTTTTTCATATGCCGTATATTTTCGTTGGTCCAAAGGGAAAAAAAAACTGTACTAAATGTAAGGTGATTTTTTTTATACGGCATTTAGATATTTTATTTTTACTAATAGTCATAGTCTTTTCTTGATTCTAGGTTCCTAGTTAGAAACTATAAAAGTGATGACGTCATAGGTAAATAAATCTTTACATCTTAAATTTGTACGTAAGACTTGGATTTTGACAAATACATATTTATGTTTCAGAAAATAATAGATAAGTTAATTCGGACGTCGATGAAGACGTTGATTCCGATAACAACTGAGTAACTGATTCCAATACTGCATAAATTTATCTAATTTCTTAAAAAAATATATATTATTATCATAAAATATATAGATTTTTTCTAAAAATCATTGTTTTATTTATTGACATCATTACAATGAAACAAATCAATTATATATTATATGTATGTATCAATAACGTTTGAAGTATACAATTAAACCAAAAAGTATACATAACTGTTGATACTGGGATTTTTCATTTTCAATTCTTGGACATAATATACACAACGTTTCAATTCTGCTAGACGTCATAGTGATTTTATCATATTATCAATTGTTCTCTTCAAAAATATGTTAATACCGCACTGCATCAGATGGCCATAAAGTACCTACCCTTAAAATTGTAGCGTGACTTTCATCAGCCTAAAATATATGGTCTGCATAAAAATGTACGGCATTATTTTTTCCTAATTTATCTCATCATCATCATCATTTCAGCCAAAAGACGTCCACTGCTGGACATCTAATTTATCTATGTTATTGTTATTAAAACAAGGGATAAAATGTAAAAAATTGCTATATTTCATTAGTCTATGATATTTATACTTTTACATTAATTTGCAAAATTCAGCTTTTGTATTTCTCTATAATTCTTTTTAGAACAGTTTATTTTGAACGGCAATACCATGTAAGGATT
>JALPQI010021960.1:0-18995 GCA_025490895.1 Thaumatotibia leucotreta
TAACCTTTGGGTAGAGGAGATAAGAAAGTAAAAGTCTACAGTAGGTGATGCAAAACTGAGAAGTGTAGTGTACGTACTGTAGCATAATTATTATGTTGGTGGTGTATTTTATGAAAGGACAAGGTGCATATTCATCACCGTGTACTTCTAAAGTAAAATGTTACTTACTTAAAACTAATATAAAATAAATACTTACTTGATATACAAAGGTCTCGTCAAACATTGGGTTGCATGATTTCTTCTTTTGTTTCGTTTGAAGTACTCTCCTCTCGTCCGGCATCAGTTGGATCCTATCAAAAGCAATATTGAGAATTTAAAATTATGTGTGTCATCAAAAAATAAAATAATGTTGATAGACAAATTCACTAAGTGTATTAAAATACACAGTGGTTCCAATATTACACTAACGAAACTTTGTGAAATAAGTTGAGACTTAAGTTAAGGCATGTGATAATTAATAGTAGGATAATACGGAAAGATAAGATTACTAACTAATGTTTTATGCATCATAATTACCACAATTCTATAGACTCTAATACAAAAGTGAAAAAACAGGTCGCACAGGTTAAAGAGTTAAACTGCATGCATACATATAATTGAAATGGCAAGGATGTCTGGTTTGGTGATGTGATTTGACACTTCATCTACGTTTCCCGAAACGTAGATGAAAATCGAAGCGAAAATCCCGAAAATCAAGCGATAGAAAATAAACGAGCGGTATTGTGTCTACCCCATTAACAAAAAAATAAGTAAATATTTGTTGATTTTTTAAACTTACGGGACGAGTTTGCTACAAAAATATAAATTAAAATGATGTTGTACGAGTATCATGAACATGAAATCAACGAATCATGTTTTGTGTAAGGATCGAATTTCGTAGAGTAGGGGTTTAGAATAGCGAATGCTCGTTTGGTCTGAATGCACCTTTAAATGAGCGACTTGCAAGAATCGAAAATTCATACATTCCTAAGCTCAAATTACACTAGCAGTTACTGCTGCAAGTTCTGAGACGCAACTATGGATAAGAGAGAAACGAAAACATCTGCATCTATTTCTTGTGTATAACTTTGTTGCTCAACTTGAAGCAATAATTTCCTGGTGTAAATCTGGCTCTAAGCGAGGTCTTTAGCGGTACGTCGTAGCAAACAACTGATATGTCTGATAAATATTTTCTAGAGGCGCAACAATGACACTTTATCGTTGAATATGAATAGATCATACCTACAATATAAAATTGTATGTATGAAGCAAATAATGAAACTGGAGAGTAAAACAAAGCTCAAATCAACTTAGTTGGAATTTAGTTTACGTATGCAAGTAACACAATACAACTGGGCAAAGTTACGTGAGTGGTTAGTCGTGGGACGTGTTAAGTCACTTATACCGTAACTCTTTGGTTTGCAAGCAAAGTTGCGTCATTTAAATACCTAGTGAGTTCTTGCGTCGCGTTGTTTCAAATATAGGATATTTACTCCAAACAGATAGAATATTCGATAAAGGTTTGACAATTTCAGTAGTTAGTGCAACCACGCGTGCGGTATTTGGAGTTTGGAAGTGTTGAACTAATCTGAGGAACCCGAACTTTTCCGAACAAATTTAAGGATAGTCACGATGCAGCGAATCGGAATAGAAACTAGGTCTATTTGAAAGTTACATAATGAAATTTTAAGGCCGTCCCTTCTGTAGGAATGCTTTTCTTGTTGGTGAAATGACGTGAAAAACTATGATTTCTTGGTTGGTCAAAATACGCGGAAAATAGTTAACTAGATGGGTAAGGCCGCGGATTTTGACGAATGTGACACAGACATAACATAAAAAAAATACGTTACGTTACCATAAAACGCAACGAAAGTTACTATAAAGCTCAGCTCATACTGGTATGAACTCTGATTAAATAAAGATCGTAAAAAAAAACATATTTTTATCGCTAAATACTTGTTTTAATCAAATATAATAATCAACCCATATAATGTAATTTCTCATACTTAGTAATTACTTAAATTAACAGTATTTACAAATGTTTTAATGCCATAATCTTTGGAACTAAATAAACTAAAATAAATCACCATTCACCATAACTGCTTAAATGGAAAATGAACTGTTATCAATTAACACTAATAAACGCGTTAATAATTAAACTGTATTTCCTTAGCCCTAGGGGGGTAAAATTACCCACTGGAAAAAGCTGATTACTTCTAAAAACGCAAATCAAAATACCTAAATAACAAAATAATTTGATTTGTTTCGCAAACACTTGTTACAGTATGCTGTTATTCAAAATCGAATAAAACTCATTTAAATTAGTAAATTTCTGTGTCCGCTTCCCTTTACCACATATTTTCGTTACGTAACATAAAAAATACGTTACGTTTTGTAAAAATGTAACGTATTCGTAACATAAGTGTAACGTATATTTGAAAAAAGGTTGAATATCTTGGTAAATAATTGCAATCTGAACATAATAGTACATGCTACTGACGTTTAAAACTAAACCCTTTTGTATGAAAAAACAGCCGTTTAATAATAATCACTACTTACCGTGAAAATCATACTACCACTTTAGACGTTTTTTGCTAAAATTTTCACCGCGTGCACTGAGACAACCATTTATTAACGAATTAATGGGAGTGAGTGTGCTTATGGGTGTCGCCCTACTAGAATAAGAGTTGCTAGTGTCGATAAACAAATTTCTACCAACATTGGCTTAAATATGACCTTAAAAAAGCGTTACGAAAGTATCGTAACGTAAGTTTGGAAATGGTGACCCAAAAAGTAAAGGGAAAGAAAACAGTAAAATTGTTCACATATCATAAGTCCTTAATGAACGAAGCAATCGTTTATCATTATAATTTGGTTTAAAAACAAACATTTAATGCTGACAAGTCTAATAATATAAAAAAAAAAAGTTTTAAGTACTCGTAGTCGAGAAAATTACTCGACTTTCGTTACGTTTTTGGCAGAAATATTTATATATTAATTTTAAATAAAGAGCTAAATTAGCTATTTCATTCGATTACATGTAACTGAGCATAGGGGAATATTTTAAAATTGATCAGAGTTCTCTAGATGTTATCAGTTTTTTTTTATGAGCAAGACAAATTTTAAGCTCCGAATTCGTCAAAATCCGCGGCCTTACCCATATAGTAATTAGATTAGAAAAAAATATTCGCGGCACAAGAGAGATTAATGTCCAAATGACTTAAATGAACACAAATAATACATATGCACAAAAAATACAGGAATCGCTCAGGTTCAGAATCAAGTTTGTCTGATATAACCAGTGATCGGTTTTTTGGGTGCTCCCGGCGGGTCTCCTATAGTAACTTGAAATATGAATTTTAATATTACTGCCATGTTTCTGTTTGATAAAAGATGTATGTTCTTGTGTGTATAATACAATAGTGTTAAATAACATTTTATAGTCACGCCCGTATTTTTTTTATACGCGAAATCTCGCTGGGGGAATGCAAAAAACCGATCACTGGATATAACATACTAATACTCGGCTTGAAAATCTACTCATGCATACATTTAATTCGATATTTATAACCCAGCTCTCTACGATTTTTATGGTTAGACCAAAGTTTTTAAAATATTAATTTAGTACTTACTTTACATACGGATCGCAGGCATTAGCAAGGGCAGGAGTGCGAGAAGGCAGATGTTTCACCTTCAAAATGTGCACCTGAAGCCTTTCGGTGGTGGATTCGTACTTCAGTGTGAACCATACGCGGCCCTAGGGAAATTAAAACGAAAGTTCATTACACGGCTAGGGACATCATTCACGTCAACAAATTATTGACTGCTCGTCTAAAATGGCGTCATAAAAAGTAACACGTCATGTTACAATGTTTGGTTGTAAATCGCGTCAATGTTTGGACTGTTACTTATGTCGTTGTCAATTTCCTACAAGGTTTTTTTATGGTGTTTATTATCCATTTGATACAGGGGTGCATTTTTAAAAGTTTGTCCAGTTTATTGGTATTGTTTCGTTCCAAAAATGTGACTAAATATATGCCAAGAATATGTTACGAGTAAAATGAAATTGACTAAATTATTCACTAAGAAAAAGTTTAAGTCTTCTATAATCTTTTTCAAAACTTATCATACGATCGTCGTTCTCATTTTGCCTATGACAAAACCATTATTTTTCCTTTGAAATTTTGTCGGCATAATTTATACGTACACATGCTATGTTTTCGGTTTCTACTACTGACGATTGCCTAGCTTGGACGTCTGTCTGTCTGTCCAGACAAATATGGTGATTTATAAAGGTAGCGGGATTCGTAGTCGACAACGGACCCCAAAAAATATTTCGTTTTGCCCTACAGACTGTTTTGTGTTAGGTTTTCACACCTACGTAGCGGTATTTCAATCAGGTCATTGTACAAATAACAGCTAGGTAAGTCTAAAACTGTAAAAGGCTATATTTAGCATAGAACGCAAATATTTGTTTTCAGCAAAAAACGCAAAGATCTGCAAAGGCGTAGGAGTGATGAATTGTTTAGTAAACGTTATTCTGCCTTTGCGCCGTACGAACAAAAAGTTGTTACAACAGCGCTTTATTCACATGAAAGTCGCGGAGGAAACAATAAAAACGTTGGCATTATGTATAAATATTCATAAGCCACGCAAGTTTATAACGCATGGAAGCATTATGTTTTATTTTATGGTTTGCGATTACAAAAATGTGATGTGGACAATTAAGGCAGTTATTTTTATATTGTTTTCATTTCCTAGATTACATGCTTTATGGCATTTAAATTACAGATGTTCTACACGGTGCCTCGCGAGGAAACCACATAATTTTAACTATGCATTCTAGACATCAAAATAAACAAAAAATATTATGAGACCAAATGTCAAATTCCACAAAAAAAAAAAAAAAAAAAACGATTTTTTTTAGACTTTTTGAATACTTTTTAACATTTCCAATACTTTTTATCACAACAACAATTTGTTAAAACTAATTTTTTAATGTTTTTTTTTAGGGACAGGTTTTTTCGTCAAGTCTATTCTTATTTTTTGATTGTCAGGCAAAAGGTGTAGTAATATTAGAACACATTGTGGCAGCATTGTAATCAAAAAGAAGTTTTATGACGAGTTACGTCGAAAAACTTTTTCCGAAAAAAGGTTAATTATCTTTGGAACCAAGCCGAATCCAGGAAATTTTAAATAACATTAAATACTCTAAATATGCTCAGGAATTCAGCATTAAAATTATGTGGGTTCCTCGCGAGGCACCGTGTATATATAAGTATATCTACAGATATACTTATGCATATAGCTCAATGGAGATACGTACATACACGCACGTAAGTTTTTTTACTAGAATCCTACAATTTGTGGTATCGCTGAACAAGTTTCTTAAAAATAATAAGGGTCCTAAAGAAAGTTTTTTTATTAAGTCTATATTTTCGGGGATCACCGCTCTAGAATTAAAAATGTCCCCCCCTCTAACTTGTGATCCTTGGGTCCGAAAACAAAGAATAAAATTATAGGATACTTGAAATGAAAACTATTGTTACCAACTACGGAAACCTACATTCAGCATAGCCTGACATACTCTTGGCTGTTTTTTTGCTAGTTTCTGACATGCATCTTAGGTATAAAAAATTTCAAATTGTACTGCAAGTCATCGTTATTGTCGTTGTTGGTAAAAACATCAAAAGCATTAGTCTTTTTATATTTGTGATATGTATTTTTAATTATTAGTTGATTAAACTACACTAAGTAATCAGTATCCAGATTTACACAGTATAATTAGATTAGGTTCACAAAGCTTACTGCCTTCAACAGTACTGCTTTAAATTAATTGACTATACATAAATTAGGAATGGCTTGAAATAAATATGCTCGTGAAACAATTTATTTTAAATTAAATGCTTGATCGACTAACTAATCATTTTCCACCAGGATCATGAGAAATCCTAGAAATTTAATTACTAATTTACCACCGATACTTAAATCTCTTAATATCCTTGACTTCCCTGATAACCTTTTGATAGGATTTGCATAAATAAAGATAAGGTTTAAGGCGATACCTGCAGTATTTTGTGCTCAGAATATTGAGTAAAATCTCATGAAATTGGAGTTTGATATCTCGAATTCACGATTACGTATCGATAGATTTTCTAATGATTGAAAACAATTTCCTCGAGATACTTATTTATCAAAATCAGGTCTTCTTTATCACTAAAATTTATTGCATGGCTTTATATAACCGATATGACATATCGGTTATATAAAGCCATGCAATAAATTTTAGTATGCTTACTTGCAATAGATTTTATGTATGCTTTAAATGAAATAAATGCTTATTTATTTGTATTTGTGGCCTTTGATGGAAAAAAAATATCAGAGTTCATGTTATTTTTTTATGCAAAACGGACGTATACGCTCATAAAAGCTTGCACAGCACATATTACTTTCTAATAATCAAACACATCAAAAGAGGGTTAAAATGCCTACAAATTGATATATAACACATATAATATTAATGCTGTAAAAATGTTTTGTGAACAAAAAACTAATACAAAATCTTTAAACAGCTCCCCTGTAAAAAGTAAATTTTTGACTTGTGTCGCTTTTGTATTTAATGGACGATGTAATGAGCGGTACAACCCTTTCTTTCATATATGGGAGCCATAAAGGTGTCTCTTTCGAGTGGCCGTGGTTTATAGGAGCGCAGGTATCGTCTTAATAAAGGAATAAATTGATTACCACGTGGCCCTCGGGCCAGAGTAGGTCTTCGTCGAGGCAATCTGATTTGTAGAGAGACGGGTCCAGAACTCCGAGGTCAGCCGTGTTTGCTAAAACAAATTAAAAGAAAATTTAATTAAGCAGGTTCATATCAAATTAGATACTGTAAGGGAGTTTTGTTTTTAGAAAAATACGATGCTTATCATGGATACTCCTTTATTGTTATTTTAATTATTAACACTGTTTCTAATTTTAACAACGCAGTATTTTGGATTGTAGCGCTATAAGCACTCTTTGCTGTACGTTTAACAACCTCAGTATTGATTTAGAACTGAGATACGAGTTTATTTCAAGTTGATATTTTGTTACTTAGTGTGTTTTACTTGTCAACCGACAATTTATCCTACACCTAGAAAATTTGTAAAATGCGTTCTGCCTTATAGCAACACGTGTATGTAATCATTTGAGTTTAATAACACCAGCGCAAACCGTCAATTTCCGTCCTAAATAATAATAGGGTTTGCTCTGTAAATAGTTCATTTCCTCGATTTAATTGTAATAATGGTTGGCGAAATTACAGAATTCGTTAGCATTTGACACCTTTAATTTCCGTCACCTAATGAAAATGGCTTTATGACGCTTGAGAAATAAAATATATAATGATGTACCAGACTTTTACCCACGACGTAGTTTTTTTTTTTTTTTTTTTTATACCACGTCGGTGGCAAACAAGCATACGGCCCGCCTGATGGAAAGCAGTCACCGTAGCCTATGGGCGCTTGCAACCCCAGGGGTGTCACATGCGCGTTGCCGACCCAATAAGAACTTGTACACTCCTCTTTTGAAGAACCCCATACTGTAGTCCAACGGGAAAACCTCGGCAGGGAGCTCATTCCACAGACGGACCGTTCGCGGGAGGAAGTTCCTCTGAAACCGCACGGTGCGCGACCATTTAGGTTGCAAGGTGTGAGGATGAGCGCCCAGTCGGTGGCGAGCGGTGCGATGATGAAAAGTGGACGTTGGCATCATGTCGAACAGTTCTTCAGAGCAGAACCCATTGTACAGACGATAGAACACACATACATAGACATAGTCCGAGAGCAATAAACAATTTACAGCTTCTATTGAATTCTTATTTAAACTTTTCGCCACTATGGACTTGTAAGTAAATAACCATTTCTGCCCTCTGGTCGACAAACAGCACATTGCCGGCCACTGTGCTAAACTAAGTTATCGCCTGCCAGCTCCGTTCAGCAGAAAAATAGTATACACACCTCGGCCATTACATGGGAAACCCTCAGATCACTTGTTTGTCGGCCTCGGCTTCGTCTCGGCCTACAATTACACGTCATCCCAGGCATTTCCCACTTAAACGGCCTTGACATAATATGCTACTATGGTTGACTGGGAGCAATGAATTTGCTTGGCGCGGATGACATCTTTATATTTAGTTAACTTGCCAGCACCACTCTGCTGTCGTGAAAGGGAAACTTATCGCGCTACCGGTCCCAAGCCAGGATAAAAGAGAGTTCATCGCAAGGCCATAGTAAAAGAAACTCGGTTACGAACACAACCACAAAGAAAAATACCGGACCGCTTAGCTTACAACGCCCTTGGATATTAATAATGGACAAACACTGCAGCCGGATTAAAACATAGAAGATCTGAGGGCCACATGAAAGGTTACCACCAGAAGAAGAAAAGCCAAGAATCGAAGCGAATGGCATTCCATCGTAGAAGTGGTCAAGACCTACAAAGGTTATAGCGCTGAAGAAGTGTTGTAAATAAACTGCCAGCAAACAGATTAAGGGATCTTATATATTTAAATGACTCTATAGGTTCTCCGTTGGGATGATCTCTATCCCAATTTTTATCTCATTTTAGTGGTATCAGATAGACAAACTTTTGCATTCATTATATTAGGAAGTATTTTTCAGACTTTAATATAACCACAAAAGTTAGAGATTTATTACACCTATTCCTATAATGATTTAATTCACGCAAAATATAATTAGAACCCTTCCCGACTCAACAAGTCCTAAACAAATTCAGCCTCCGGTTACGAGTACTTATTTATAAGATAAACACAAACTTTATAACAATAATTAATTCCTTAAAAAAGCAACGCGGTTTCAGAAACGCTGTGAAAAATCTTCGCAGTCCGAAATAATACTCGAAATTTATTTACGTTACACACAAAGCGAATAATGCTTCCTGGAACCTGGCCCCGTAAAAGCCAATTAAGCGTTGTTGGGTTATTGTGGCTATTCCTGTCAAATAAATGGAAGGACTGGACTGCTGAGCCCTGACAGAGAGGAAGCCCGTTGTTTAAACTTTAATACTACAGTGCGCGCACCCTCACCTACTGATTTGCAAATTGCGAGAAGTTTCAAACGCGTTTCGAATGTTTCCGGAAAATGCTAAATCCTGATGGTACCACTTTCTTAAGACATTTTTTAACACCGATAATATCCAGTCTTTCACCTGTACCCAATACCCATGTCTACAACAGTTATAGTAAACTAACTACACTGTCATAGTAAACTTGTCATATGTAAGATCTTACCAAAATAGGTAAGATTGAAATGTAAATATTTTTTAGCAGTGAATAATCATGGTATTTCAAAACAAAGCATTTCTTCAACCTCCTATAAAACAGCTCATCTGACGTATGTGGCACCGAAGTATTACAGATTAGTACAGGGAAAAATGTAGCATTATTTGATTATAATAGATTGAGACTGAAATGCATCCACAGTCAAACTATACAAAATAGTTTTGTGGAGCTATGTACAATATTATATTTTGATTGTATAATAAATAAATAAAACACACCCTTATCAATACTAGAGATCTATGTAATATCGGTGTCAACCTTTATGGCTGAATTTTGATTTATGTGCATATCTGAATACTATCCTGTCAATTGTTCCAATAGTTGAGAATGTCAGCATTTGAATATTTAGATTGCAATATAAGAATGCCATATTCAAATACTATATCTTTCCAGAATATGGTATAAGATATATAGGTTTTGCAAATATTATTATATTGTAGACACTCGAGCGAGTAGATCTTGTTGTTTCAGAAGGAAATATAATAGGGACGAGTGGCGAAAAGGAGACTGAGGTAGTATTTCAAAGGGCTTGTTCAGAAATCATCTGTCGACCAATAGGCATTAGCCAGTCGAAAAAAGCTCTGTCATTTTCATTATTATTATGATAAATGTGTCAAGCGTCTCGCTTGGGTTCAGACGACACGACTTGACGTAAACTTTGACACATAGTTAGTACAGCACATATTATGTACTTCTTACGATATTGATATAAGAGGTTTGAAGATTTTATTTGCCGGATTTTATTCCTCTAACTGACACATGTAAATGGCTCCCTTTCAGATTAGATGGATGGGAATCAGATAAAATAACGATATAGCAGGAAAATTTAAGAAGCCATCACAAGGAAATATTATTGCACAAGAAGAAGGTAAAATTTATCATGTCAGACATGATATTAATTAATAACATCCACTACACTTAGCACAAATAAAATAAATGTATGTAACCGGCTAGTTAAAACAAAATTGGGTTAATGCACGAAAGAAGTGTAAAATATGCCATTTAAATGGGAAATCTACGAAATTAGAACAATGTCGAAGCTGAGGTGAGACACCTCATTCCGCGGTCTTAAATAATGTTCCGCCGTTTAAATCATAACGCTTATTACGTACAAGCATTTTGTCTTTTAGATGAAAAGACAAGACACAAGGAATCCGAGCGGCATTGTTTAAATTTTAATATACTGCCACGACCTTTTGGCCTGTGACGTTTTAACACAATGACCCCTGCCTACGTTTGTTAAATACATTTTGATATTGAATTTATTTTATATCTTCAACAAAATAGTTATAAGTATACACATGTATTTTTTGTTAGTATACCTATAAATAGTAAATCGATGGTCAATTTACAAGATAAAAGCTCGTCTTGTAAGCATTCTTTTTGATAAACTACATAGTTAGATAGTTGGCAGGTAGTAGGTACTACTTTAATGAGTACAAAATGACAATATTCTTTAATCATAATAAAACCAATATACTCCAAAGAATTTCACCCTGTAGATACGCTTCTTGACACAAAATAAGCTCACTCTATGTAACATGTAGGCACAAGTTTCGTTTAATCAACATAATCTAATCACGAGTAACGATATTAAATGACGGCACGTCATTTTCACTAGAGGCATCAATGGCCTTACCACAAGCTGAGAGTATGCCGTAAGCCAAGATCGACGTGTTGCCTCCCTGTCTTCTTAGATACGAATTTACTAGTGCAACAAAGAGGTAGCATGTCGGTCGTGGTTCGCGGGAGGCCCTCTCGCTGCTTAGTCAAGCAAGAAGCCAATCACGAACCCAATTATCGTTGTTGTACGTGTGTAGAAAAGTAGGTAAAGAAAATAGGTACTTCACATTACCTATAATGGTGTCAACTTCAGGGGTAGATAGATAGATAAAAACTTTATTCAAACCACAACTTACATTCGCAGTGATACAAACACAAAAAAGGAAAACAAAAACTAAACAAAATAAATACATAACATTGAAACTTATGAATTAAGTTAACCTATAGTTTATTTGCGCAAGAGTCATGTGTCGTGGTATAGAATTGGCGCTGACTCAGCATACGTGCTGTAGACTCGAGAGTCCACAGCGCTGATCTTCCGTCAGAACCACTATGTGGTGGGGTCATGTAGCCAACCTATTGTGTACCATATAAGGTAAACCTTTAAAATTAGATATACAGAGTTATCACCTGATACCCAACATGTGTAGTCTCAACGCACAAATAACATAATATAATTCTAAAATAAAGGCAGTATGTATTCTCTGATCTGTGGCAGTGTATACTCGACCTTAGTTACTTAATATGTTATATATTCTGTGCCTTAGTTCGACTAATTTGTCCCGAGTCTCCCCACACCACATGTAAATTTTCTAACACTACCAATTCTACCAAGAATATGTATAAAAGAGTGAAAGAGAGAGATACACTACTGAGCGTTAGCGATAGGCAACTCGGTTATGTACTGTCGTTTAAAGAAACGTCCCACTGGTACTCACGTATGGGTGCGAGATAGAGTATAAAGTAATTATACTCTATCTCGCACCAGATTTATAAATATACGCAGTCGATACAGTTCACGCCGCCAGTTCATGGTAAGGGCAGAGACACCTCATGGGGCCCCGCGTTATTGCGTCATGAAGGGATTGTCCCGACTCGTAGGTCTAAATTAGGTATCTTTTATGTTTATGAATTAAATAAAAGAAGAATTTAGACGATCGTTTTTCGGATTCATTTACCTACTTGAACCAATATAAAGCGTTGATTATGTTTATGAAATATATAAAAAGCTCTTAAAAAAATATTTATCTCTGTCAAAGTACTGTTTAAAAATATTTAGTATTAGGTGGCTGATACGCTTTCTGTTACACATTAATGAAGCCTAGAGGGGTTACCATGACGTACGAATGCGGTTCAGTTTAGATCAAAAGTAAGGGACAAGCCTGTACGAGTCGTATATCACTGTCGTTTTCCCTGAACCTAAACTGAATCGCATTAGTACGTCATGGTAACCCCCCAGGAAGCTACGTAACAATTTAGACCTTTTGTGAAAAAGGTGTAACTTTGGATATGTAATATTTCTTATAAATATAAATAACACCTTGTTGTTTATGATGACTCAGAAAAGGTCATAGGAATTTTATCTGAAATGGCATTTTTCGTAATTTACGGTAAGTACCTTTGTCGCTAAAATGTGATCGCAACAACTATTAATGGAAATATACCATTTTAATTTCTTGTACCATACATTATACTCGTATACCTACGCAGGGCATGTGTCTAATAAGGAAAAAGTAGAAGAAATCAAGTTTACGTGCAAGAAAAAAAATATTTTACATAGCTATATCTGAAGGTTAGTGCATATATAACATGATCAAATAGGTTCCTATTTTTGCACAAATTTACATGCTTATTACATAAATAATCCAGCCGTAAACTAGATCCTAACATATTTTCCTTAATCCAAGCTCCATGGCCTCAGGGGACGATGCCCAATGCTATTATCCCACTCAACGAGGACTATAATTTGGTCCCAAACATGTTTAAAATTTGTTAGTCGCATGTCTATTGGGCAAAGAACATTCAATGGCTGTCTCCTGAGAATCCGTAGTAGATCGTCAATGATAGTGCGCTTTTATGTCTGTCCCAAGTGTCAGAGGGACTTTCAGGATTATCTCACGTAAGGATTTTCCTTGTATTGCATGGCTACGTTTCCCATTTCGAGCAACAAAAGTTTTAATACAATACGGTAGGTAGATTACGACAAAAGTGTACATTACATATTTTATAATAATTAATATTTTGAATCTACGAGTACTAGGATTTGATATGATGTATTCGGATCGACTATGCGATTATAATTGCTTTATTTAATATTTTTTACATAAAATGTATGAAAATTTAATAATTTTCCTTATCATGAGCTGGCTTGCCGTAAAGAAGCGTAGTCCAAAAAGTTATTAGTTTATTACATAATTGTCAGGAACTAGATTTAAATGGATCTGTATGTCCTTCATATTCTAGATGGGCGGATTTTTATTTTGTTGTTGTTTTTATTTCTATCAGGATCGTAAAAGCTCGCGATTCTGAGTAGAAAAAATATGAAAACATCCAAATTTGGAAAATTTGAAAAAACTACAACAAAATAAAAATCCACCCAGATAGGTACATGGGTTACACATGATATTTTTTGAACCATGAGAATTTCAGTCAGCTTATGGAGTTTTATAATAGGTAATTAAATGATTTATTTTACAAAAGTATTAGAGGATCTGAAGCGGGCTATTTTCTAAAACTTTTAAAAAACAATAAACTAATCCAAATTTACTAAATGATCATGACGAATACACGCATGACGAATAAGACACGGCAGATTGTCTGGCTATAACATGAGGTATCGATCCTGTGTGCAATAACAATAAATAACAATTATTCTCAGATTTTTTCCATGTGTAATTAACGATAAGACCGCCTGTTGTTTACTTCCATTTGTAATCATAATGATTTTACATTGTATTCTGCATTTATCGATATACATATTTATAATCGGTAGTCGATAAACGAGAAGTCCCTATGACAGCTCAAAAATGCTGCCAGAATTCCGATGTCTGGTAATTAAATTCAACGGTTCTTTACAACTGACCCGTATGACTCGTCACGTAATTCAAGAGGTAAAGTAAACCAACAGCGTCTACGCAAAATTTCAGTAGGAGACGCATTTTAGAGCAAATACGAATATCTGGAAATTTGTCGACAAGGAGTACTCTGTGTCAACACGGTTTCAAAGTATTTACTTTACTGAATTGAGGAGTAAATTTGATTAGATTGCCAATATTAATGTACTTAACTTAGTACGAAAACTTTGTTAAAACAAGTTAGCTAATATTTTGTGGTATTTATTGAATGATAGGAATAGCACTTTTGACTCTTTTAAAATCTTGGATTACAAGAACCTTCTTTAAAATATGATATACAAGTTACAGTCCTTACTAGGCAAGACTGTTAAAATGATAGCAATTACATTTCATATTAAAAATCAAACCAGTAGATTAGCGACACAAGATCCGCCTGAAGACGCAACATATGACTCTGTTTCTCCCGTACTTTAAATAGATTTATAATTAATTTAGTAAAACTCTTGCAGTTTGGGTATTTAATATTAATGTTTTGGATCAATTTTTGCCAGCCTTCGCAGCCTAATGGCACTGCCTACGAAGCTGGAGGCTGCGGGTTCTAATCTCGGCGAGTATTTGTGTATTTATTTATCACAAATATTCGATCCGTTGTCGTCTTTGTGATCTCCAAATGTCTGTTGTCTATATATTTAAGTACCTATTAAAATTTTATTATTAAAATTTTATTGCACATAAAAAGAAAAATGTACAAATGGCGGACTTAATGTTAAAAAGCATTCTCTACCAGTCAACCATTGGGTTAAACAGAGATAAAACAAAAGTTGGTGCTCAAGAAAGAATACTTACTTTCTTTATTATACTTTTCTATATTTTATTATACTTGTCTATATATTAAAGTACTTATCTATTTATTATACTTTTCGTCGCTTGGTTGCCATACCGTGGGACTAAATGCCGACTAGAGCAATTGTATCGCTCAAAATTGAGTACCTAATGCTACACCAAAATATATATTTGAGTACATTAAGTGACGCCACAGTACCAAACACTGAAACCTGAGCGTCTAGGTTTAGCTTCTAGTGGCGTATACGTAATTGCCATGCGGTAAAATGAAATAAAAAGCCATGAGGGGTGTGGTAAAATACTTCGCTAGGGAATTGCAGTGTTCCGTTTCACAAATGGTAATCTCTTTGTGTTTAGATCATACAGATAAAGATTATTTTTACTCTTAAATATGAGTATAATATAATATATAATAGAATATAATCTCAAGTCGAAAGTTTCGAGAGTGTTCGAGTGTGTGAGAGAGTGGAGAAGTTTTCGACCAGTGTGTGTTGCCAGTGATTACTTACGGATCTGAAACGTGGTCGTTCACTATGGGACTCATTAGGAGGCTCAGAGTGACTCAACGAGCGATGGAGAGGGCAATGCTCGGGGTTTCTCTGCGAGATCGCATCAGGAATGACGAGATCCGCAGAAGAACGAAAGTGACCGACATAGTCCGAAGAATCGCCAGGTTGAAGTGGCAGTGGGCTGGCCATATTGCCCGGAGGACCGATGACCGGTGGGGTCGGCGTGTTCTCGAGTGGCGACCACGCACTGGACGGCGCAGCGTGGGAAGGCCCCCCACAAGATGAAGCGACGACCTGGTAAAGGTTGCGGGTGACCAATGGATGCGGACAGCTCACGACCGATCTTTGTGAAACTCTCTGGGGGAGGCCTATGTCCAGCAGTGGACGTCAATTGGCTGATGATGATGATGATGAGATTAGTTTTATGAAAGAAATTATAAAAAACAATTAATCGATAAAAATAAGTTTCGAAAAAACGACGATCTTATTTTGTTAAACTACTCAAAAAACAATTGGTACGATAATCTTATTTTATTACATCTATTGCTGGACTTTTATTTTTGGTATTTGACTAATCACAGGGTATGGGGATACAAACACTTCAAGATATCTACCTGACATTTTTTGACTATTCCATTGTAATAAGAAAAGGCCCCATTCTTGCCTGGCTGTAAATAGGTGAAAAAAGTGCAGATGAAAATAAAACTCGACTGCGAAAAGAAAATATAATCAGTCATTCATTCCACAACAAATGATGTCGTGATTGTGTTGTCAGTACAACAAAACCCATGAATTACGCCCACAAACCCTATCATTCTTCACTTTCCTCACAAATTATATCTTATTCTATTATCCGATTGTCGGTTTTGGCAAGACCAAAGACCTTATAATGTCTAGACAAACAGTTAAGTAAAATTAAGTTGGACTAGTGAAACAACAAGAAAACGGAAACATTTATTATTCATATCATCTGTATATTCAGAATTGAATATTATTTGTATGTCACCGGCGGCGTGACATAGTGACACAAATATCTAACCTGTATATTTCACCTTCATTAGTTCATCAACCTATGTTGTACCTACATAATGTACCTGTATATAAAATCGTTGAATCTTTATACATCTCCTTGACAAAGATTTGGATTGAGGAAAGAGAAACGTATGTTTCACTTAAAAACTTGGCGTCAATGAAAATAAGAAGAAAATCTCCGTGCTACCAATCTCATTGCACGTTATAATCAGAATGAATAGTTATATAATATGATAGTGTGAATTAATTTGTTCTGATTTATATTTGTAACTGCGACCATATATAACATGAACGTCTAACGTCAGCTCAAGAATGCCCCCAAAACCAATTGTTCAATTGTGGCAAGATGGGCAGGACATAGAGCTTTTCGTGAACCGCGCATATTTCGGCGCAACATCTTTGACAAATGTTTATTGAATATCGCCAACCAAAACTTTGATGGACCAATCACAACTATTATATAAATATAGTATAATTATTTTTAAATGGCGGTTTAAGTTTTTATAGGTTGACATTCAAATTCATTGCCGTGATGCATTGAACAGGGGGTGACACTTGTCAACTAAAATTCAGGACCGTTTTTGAAAGGCAATTTAGTATGGCGTGCGGCTTCCATGTTTTATTTGTTCGTAGATTTGTAAATAAATGTAGCCATAGGTACATTACAGGGTGCTTAGCCAAGTTGCCAATCGCTAACGCTTAGTAGCGTATCGTAGTTTTCCCTCTCTGTCAATCTTTCATAATATAATGCAGTACTGTTGACTGAAAAAGTTGGTTACCATTTCATGCTGCTGACTTTTCTTTTACTACGTATCAGGTATCTTTACACGTATAAGCGGTAGGCTGAGAGATTTTTTAACTCTACGGGCAAGACGGACCCGGGTAAATGCTTGCTGACAGTGAAGTATTCCGCTGTCAGAAGTGTGCCACGAATTCACCTAATTATTGCAGACCCTTGTCTTGGAAGGTACAATTAATCCTGAATGATCCGTGGTAAACCAATGAGACATTTGTTGTCATGTGCAAATAGGTTTCAAATGGAATTAGCACATAATATTATGTTAAACGTTTAGGGAGTTAATCCTAGGTTGTATTGTTTCGATGAAATTATTGTGATTAATTGATTATCATAATTTACTATCTACTTATGACTGCTATGATATTTGCGACTTTTTCCAATGATTAGTGTGCTCCAGTTTAAATATGTAATTATTATGTTATAACTAAAGATACCGGTTGTAATAACTCTTTGTGAACTTGTTCCAATAATTTATACTTATTTAAGTAGTCTTCGATGGTACGAAATTGTTTACTGTATGAAATTACATATATGATACATTCTTAAAAGTATATGTTTAAATAATAATATTTTATTCAAACATAGTAAATAAGTACGAGTAGTCATTATTTATCATTGATTAAAACGAAATCTTTACATGGCTAAGTGCAGCCCTCATGTTAAATGCATGCGTTTAACTATTTCGCTTCAAAATATGATACGAGTATAACAAAAAAGACCTTGTGAACTTGATGAAGTTCCTTACATAAATTATTTGTTTCTCAGATATTTACTACATCGAATGCAATTCTCACCTGTATTTCCCAGAGACTATGAATATTATGATTTATTCAAAGCATTATATTGTCAAATTCGGATATTTCCAAATAAAAACTGTTATTCTTTGCTATTCTGGCGAAATAGACTTGTGTGTTCCCATTATACTTGATCTACAAATCGTCTAGAGAAAATATTTTCTTTAGATATAGCGAGATATCCGCGCACCACTGATCCGATATAGGTACCACCATAATCAAATGGATAGGTACTCAACTTGGCATATATAAGATCTAAGGGAATTGCTTTCTATTCATGCTATTATGACTATTTCACGAGCACGTCCTACGCATCTAGGCGTCGATTAACAATACGTATTGTACCTCGCATTCAATTAGTATTAGTGATTAAGCTTAGATAGGCGCCGGACGGTCGGTCAGCAATATTACCCCGCCAGGGTAAAATATTACCCTGCCAGGGTGAAATATTACCCTGCCAGGGTGAAATGTCTTTGAGGATTTAAAAGTCTAATGCTGTTACGTCATTCAGATTCTATCCAATGGTTTCAATAAAGTGTTAGATACGCTAGCTTAATTTAAACTGGTCGTTTAATTTTATGGATTCTATTAAGAAATTTGATATGTATTCGTATCGAAAATTCATGAACTATTTGTATATTTATCGTATGAGTTTGTAACCTAACCTTACCACATATAGTAACAAATATATCAGATGCTAATGTCAAGGACAATACGACCTTACATTTTGCACGCGGTAGATATTTAAGAACCTAACCTATGTATCAATTTACGAAGAACCTTTCGAGTAACCTTCAAACGTACGATTGAATATTTGATCTAGGTAATAGAGCATTAGGTGCAGCAGATAAATGTGAATTTATGTAGACGAATGCAGTCAATAAACATTTACAAAATAATATATTGATTTAAACTTTCACGATTTTCACTCATATTTTAAAGACAAACGGCGACCACGGGTGTAACATCATGCCCGAAACGTCAGGATATAATTAAACGTAAGTTTACGCGATTTACAAAATATTCTTGTTTTTCCGTCATTATCTTGACTTATGCACAAAA
>JALPQI010021961.1:0-16790 GCA_025490895.1 Thaumatotibia leucotreta
GGCAAATGAATCACGAAGGAATTGCCTCTCTTTCGCAATCTTGTATTTGTATATAAGTGTGATAGGGAAATTACACTTGGTTCGTTGTTCGCGTTAGGGTCTCAGGCTTATGATGGTACCGCGTCTAATGGTTTGTCGGCGTTGCCGTCACGTTCTAACAAGTGTGCAAGTGCGAAAGTGACGCGTAGCACGATAAATGGATTAAACGGGACCATCATAATCATAAGCTACCAGTATTGTCTTTTGACGGATTATTATTGATCCATAAAATGCGCATACATCTCTCTCTCAACCTAGCCTCATCCCATCATTTGGGGTCGGCTCTCCTAGTCTTTCTTTGCCAGGACACTCTGTCCCGAGTTGTCTCAGATGTTACATTTGCATCTTTCATGTCCTTATTTATCGTAGCTATCCATGTTTGAAGGGGTCTACCTCTTCCTCTTTTAGGCACTGGAAACATTTCGAGTACTTGTCGGATTATGTGTTCGGGTGGACGACGCATTAGGTACATGCCCGTACCATCTAAGTCGACTTTCCACTAGCTTTTCTTTGATTGGCTTGACTCTGAAGCTACCACGGATTAAAATATTTCGAATGCGATCTAAGCTCACCGCAAAATCGATAAAATGCGCTTACATATGCATGAATAAATAAATGGACTTCCACTCTTTTGAACATCTACAAGACGGAGATCATTAACCATCCAGAGAAACATTTATCACATTCGTTCCGGTTATGTTCGATGGCGTCTCAAAGTATTCAAAAGATTACTTGTACGAGTGTCTTTGATTAATAGAAGTGGAAAATCGTTAAAAGCGAGTATGTGAGCGAAGCGTGATAATGTTTCAGAAGCTTTGAAAGCCGTAGGCTACAAGTCTAGGTCAATAGATTTTATAAGAAAGATCTAAGTTCGGTTCAAAACCCGCTTCGTAAATTCAAGTGCAAAAATAATTATCGTAAGAATCCGCTCATAAATATGTTACGACGTTCTTATTACACAGAATTAGAATGCACTGGGACATATTTTTGAACATTTTTGTTAAAACATCGCCACTCGTTTCGACTTTCATGTTTTTCGCACTTGTGTCGTAATGTACTATGTTTATTGTGTCTGTAATATCTTCGTACAGTATTATGTTGGCCTTCAAACGTGATAGAACTACATCATAGTTTTTTAAGTCGCATTGAAAGATCTATAGGTACTCCCATAGCTTTAACTAACTGACCTATGAATGCTTTCTATTAATTACCATTCTAATCCAGAATATAGGACCCATTTAGTGGATTCCTCAGTCACACAAAGCTATGCTTAGTTACATGTTGAGACAGACGAGTAAAGTCGCCTGTCCGTTTGTCTGTCAGGCGACCATTAAATCGGTAGTGACGTCTTAGACGCCCGAGTGATATACCTACTATCCCGAAGTAGGCTTAACCGGAGTTCCGTGGCTGTATCGATTATCTAAAGTGATTGCGTTTAACATGTAATAAAATTATATATGGAAACTATACATTATTTAATTTATCAAGTTCTTGGATGTCGATTCCAAAGTAGCTAAATTTGCATGAAATGCGTTATCTGCCCTATTTCGATTTTTAAAAGAAGTACAGTTAAAAGCGAATTAAGGTGTACATAAAATGCTCAAAAAATGTCTCAGTGCACTTTGATTCTGTGTAACAAGAATGTGGTAATGTCGTAACATATACGTATTTATAAGAGGGTTCTTTTGATACATATTTTTGCACTTGATTGTTTACAGATGTACCTAGTGCAAAATCTTTTTTCTTCGTATTTTGACGGAAACTGCTAATTTTATCGTCCTGTCTCAATTAGCTTCAGTTCAATTAATAGGTACTCAAGTTCATAGTGTTTAATATGAATTCGGGTATTTCCATAAAAATCCTAGAATCAAACATCATCTTTGTATTGAATTAATTTAAATGAGATGTTCAAAGAACACTACCGTCTATGTATTATACAGGGTGGAAAGGGACGACGTTCCTTCCCGCTACCGATCGAGTCTACCAACCATTACGATGAACTTTCAGTATGGGACCAACATCGAAAGCGTACATGAAAAATTGACTTTTCCATACTATTGAATTCTAACTAATCACTCACTTTGTATGAGGGGTTAATTTTTTTTAAATATTTCGATGTTGATCCCATACTGAAAGTTCATCGTAATGGTTGGTAGACTCGGTTGGTAGCGGGAAGAAATGTCGTCCCTTGTTTTAACTGTATGTCAATTACATGTATGAATTTAGCTTAGTAGCTTAGTTATTTGGTACTACTGTTTGTTTGTCTATCTTTCGCTTCCTATAGACAACTCTTTTTGCTCAACGCTTAACTGGAAGAGGTCCCTTACAGGGATACGTTAGCCTTTGTTAATAATATGTGTTTTTACCTGTGTTTTGTGTGTGTATACATATATACAAGCCTTCTCGTAAATTCTATGCTTCACTCCATCGTAACATTGAAAGGCATATCTCAGCCAATCCCTACCAGTTCACATGGCATTACATAATGGAAGGCTTGTCGGGATTAGGCCGGTGCATACGTCACTGGGCGGCTCGAAGCCAGCTAAAGGGCTAGCTAACATGAAGATAGATGCACTTTGGAACAAAGCTGCAGTGATAAGGCATCGAAATGCAATATCGTATAATATATATGTAGTAGCCTACTTGTACATTATTTTAGACGAATTAATTTAGTGCGCAAGGAAATTGAACTCAATAAATATAAATGTTAGATAGTTGCTTGTCATATCTTTATACAACAAAGGTACATATGTGATTAGTGGGTGTGTAAATTTACGCAATTAAATCCTGTTCGTCGTTCAAATATGAGTGAATAATGGTGAAAATTTAAATCAATACAGTGTACGTGACGTAAATTTATTAATTACCTTCAAATTCTAAGTGACGTGTGTAAATCTAACACGGTCGATTTACATGCCGCTGCCAGCCCGACCGCGACGTTCGACACTAGCCACTTAGAAATCCGCAAATTTAAGGGATTTTTCTCTGTCACTCCAACTAAGGCTTCCATAGGCTTCACTAATGGCCCGGCCACAACATTGGTCTAAGGCGACGAGCGGCGAGCGAATCCATGAGTTGGAGCGGGATGCCGATATGCCGACGACAACAACGTATAAGGTACAATCTGCGATTTTTTTTTTCATAGCAGATTCAACCCTACTAATAACGTACAAAGTGCTATCTACGATGACAAAACAACCGCAGATTGCACCTTATACGTTGTTGTCGTCGATGGGTAGTCCCTCTCGCGCGTACGGTTTTCCGCTAAGCCGGTCGCCTTATGCCCCGGCCACGACATTGGTCTAAGGCGACCAGCGGCGAGCGAATCCATGAGTTGGAGCGGGATACCGGTACGAGAGGGAGCACCATACGTTTTCCGCTAAGCCGGTCGCCTTAGACCGACGTCGTGGCTGCAGCGAACAATGTCGTGGCCGCGGCGAACAATGTCGTGGCTGCGGCGAACAATGTCGTGGCCGCATCACACTTACCTCCGGAGGCGGCGAGCAGGCCGTGCGCGCAGAGCAACGCCAGCAGCAGCAGCGGCAGCGGCGGCCGCATGCCGCGCCCCGCCCCGCCCGCGCCGCGCCGCCGCCCACACCCGCCGTACCCCTCACCTGAACAAACAAAACGTGACTGTCATTGCAAGTTCTGTCCAACAAAAAGGCGGCAAATTTGAATTTTATTTTAAGAGACATTTCGTGCCTACATTTTTAGCGTTCCGAAGTAAACTAGGAACCCTTATAGTGTCCGACGCATAAGGTACAGTCAAGGGCATAAATCTCCATCCAGGACACATCTCCATACTGATCCCTTACAAATGTGTCTATATATTAATGCACTCGACTGTACATCATTTCAAGAATTTTTGGAGATCCGATCTTTAACAGGAAGCTATGCACCTTCTTCTCCTTACTTTAGAGTTGAAATTAGATACTAGTTTGATCTAAAACCAAGAACGTTTTTCGGTTGGGTGTCTTGAAAAAAAATTAGTGCAAGTTTGTTGTGTTAATATGTCCCAAGATATTTATTTATAAGAAAAAAATTGTGTCAAAAATATGTTAATGATTTTGACCCGTGTGTCTAAGAATGAGAAAATGGTAGTTTTTAATTTTTTTTTTCTAAATATATGAACAATGTAAATTAAACTTTCACTTCACTAGACTGCAAAATTATAATACTAAGTGTCGATTACTCCTAAGCTATTCGGCTGAGCGGCATCAAGTAAATTTATATTGAAAGCTTGCAGGCTTAGCACATGATTGGTGCGACAGTATGTCGCCGCGAGATAGATGTCCCGTCCTTCACTAGCTATATTATCAAAAGAGGGACGGATAGACTATCTCGCGGCGAGATACTGTCGCGCCAATCATGTGCTAAGCATACTGATTTCTTTTTTATCACGTAAATTACATATCTGCAGGTGAAAGTTAGTGAGAATACATTTATGATTTTTTTTGTTACATCCTTCTAACTCACCGAAAAATAGACCGATGTTACCCGGGTGTACCTTAGCTCAGTAGCCGTTAGTACTAGACGTAAGAACTGATTTTAGAAGATATTCTGTTTTATAAATTAAACCAATAGACATGGTGTTGTAAGTAAAGTTGAAAAAAAGTTCATTAAAATACAAAAATAACTTTTGTCTCTGTGCTGATATTTATTCAAGGACCCTTATTTAGCGCTAAAAACGATTTATTTTGTATTATCTGCGACAGAATATTAAACAAATATCCTGAACGGTTCGAATTCGAAATGAATGTAAAAACATCCAAATGAAGAATCATTTACAAGATCCCAATCAGTGGTTGAGATTGTTCAGAGTCATTCGAGCGGCAGCCATACTTAGGTACTCGTATTGTGCTCGATAATTCTTAAGGTACAAAACGCACGCCGTGTTCTTTACAAAATACGTAAAAAGTGATACCGTCGAGTCTCGTGTCTTCGCCTAGAATACCTAACTTCGCCTAGTAGTACGGTCAAATCGTACATAATTTTACCCTAAACTCGCAAATCAAGTAGTATCGCTGCATTTTTGGTATGTTGTTTAGACACCATAGGACAGTATAAAACCATATTTTGCAAGCAAAAAAAAGTTGTGCTAGCTGGGTAGTACGTGAAAAACTGCGAAATTTACGGCCATTTTTTAGTTTCTGATTTTTATTTAAAAAACCTTACGTTTTTTGATATCATATGTTACTAAACGTTTAAAGACTAATAAATTTCCAACAAGTTGAGCTAACATGCATTACCGTAGGTCTTATAGTTTCAGAAATTCGAGACTTTAAAAAGTACCCCTTTTTGTAAACAAGATAAAATTTTGTGTTTTGCTAACGTTTTCGACTTAATATCGCCGCACCTAATTATGCTACGAAAAACATGCAATAATGACCTTATAGCGCACTTAATATTCTTTAATTTAAGGGTAAAATTAGGTCAGTGAACTTTGTAGTTGAAAGTATAAACCCGAAATTCCAAAGGCAGGAGGTCCGCTATCTAAGTTTTTCATACAAATCGCAAGTCGAGTTGCAAAGCTGCAATTTTGGTATATTATAAAGGCCTTATAGATATATACGAAAATGCATATTAAAAGAAAAACAAAAAAATATTTTAGGCATAGGACGTAAAAAACGGAAAAAAATTCGCACTTTTTTTAGTTTTTGACGTTTAACTAAAAATCTATTATCTTTTTGATACTGATTGCTAGTAAACTAAGAAAGAACATTAAATTTGAAAGGATTTGAGCTACGTTGCATCACCGTAAGTTATATATATTTTGAGATACGACATTTCATAAAGTGCCTTTTTATCAAAACATAAACAAATTTTAGGTTACGTTAAAGCTATTCACTAAATATTGGCAAAAACGTTCGCGCTAAGAAAAAAAAGTAATTGTAGATAATAACTACATTAAATTTGGAACAAATTGAGCCAAAAATAGGTACTGTAAGTCTTATAGTTGGGGGTACATGAGGCTTCAAAACATGCATTTATTTTCTTAACTTAATGAAGGGCACATATTGAAATGTCGTATCTCTAAATCTATATAATTTAGGGTAATGCAAGGTAGCTCAAATCCTTTCAAATTTAATATTCTTTCATAGTTTAGTGTGTCATAGTTTTTTAGTTAAACGTCAAAAACTAAAAAAAGTCCGATTTTTTTTCAGTTTTTTACGTCCTATACTTACCTAAATCCTTTTTTTTTCTTGTAATATGCATTTTCGTACATCCTTATAGAGCCTAAATAATATACAAAAATTGCAGCTTTGCAACACGACTTGCCATTTGTATGAAAAACTTAGATAGCGGACCTCCTGCTCTTTGAATTTCGCGTTTTTAGTTTCAATTATAAAGTTTACTGACCTGATTTTACCCTTAAATGAAAGAATATTAATTGCGCTATAAGATAATTATTTCATGTTTTTCGTAGCATAATTAGGTAAGGCGATATTAAACCAAAAACTTTAGCAAAACTCAACATTTTATCTAGTTTACAAAACAGGGTACTATTTGAAGTCTCGAATCTCTGAAACTATAAGACCTACGGTAATGCATGTTATCTCATCTTGTTACAAATTCATTCATCTTTAAATGTTACCTGATACACATTGTCAAAAAACGTAAGGCTTTTTTTATAAAAATCAGAAACTAAAAATAGACAGTAAATTTCACGGTTTTTCACGTATAACGCAGCTAGCACAACTTTTTTTTGCTTGCAGAATGTGGTTTTATACTGCCCTATGGTGTCTAAATAACATACCAAAAATGCAGCTTTACTACATGTTTTGCGAGTTTAATGTACGATTTGACCGTACTATAGTGTAAAAAATTTAAGACTCTGCATAAATTTTAGTGTCGGTGTACAGAAAATTACAAAACAGCAATTTTGAAAAGCATGTACGTTGCTGCGTGACAGCTTACAAGCTTATAAGGCGAAAGGGTGGATATGCCTCTTTGTAACTAGTTGGCAGTACGAGCTGTTTCTTTCTTGCAAGTCCCGTTACCTTAAATGTTTAATAAAAGGTACCTACTTAGCAAAAATTTGTGGAAACACCTCACCTCAAATTGTTTTATTAAATATTTTTGAGTAGTGTGCATAAATTATAAATATGAGATATCATATTCAAAAAAAAAAAAAACATGTCTTCCACTTTTAAGTATCTAATTGCAACACGGTTCCGATTTGAACACGCCCTTAAATCGAGAAAAACCATTACAATCTCACTTTGTAAGACCTGGTGAAAGTCGCAGGAGTCCGCTGGATGCGGGTGGCACAGGACCCGTCATTGCTGAACATAGGCCTCCCCAAAAGAAGAAGAAGCAGTGCATGATGATGATGATATACATTATCTCGGAAGATAGAAGCTGAAAGTTTTATAGAGTCACGATTCAATCTACTGCTACCTAGCATTCAGACACTTCCCGTTTATCCGTCGTCAAGGCAATAAATTTCCATTGACTAAAAAATTGTGCGAAAATCGAAAAAGTTTCGTTCATCAGATTCACAATCGGCGGCTGGTAGCACAACGCGTCCACTATGTTTGCGATCAAATTGCTATCGTGTTTGTCGTATTGGAATACACCCTAAGGCCTCGAGCATTTGCAGATTAAACTTTTCAACCTTGTTTACTTTTTAAAACATAAAAGCTGACAGCCGGAGCGATACGAAGCGAAAAATATTCAAAACGGATATTAGTATTTGTCTGTTTTCCACAAAAAACTCCTGTTTAATAAAAACTAATTCGCTTGGAGACGTTTCATTTTAAATTTTAATATCGAGCTTTCTCGATTTATTACTACGAATGAGCAATGTGAATTTGACTTTTATGAAATTTTCTGACATTCGCATTTCGTTAAACCTCTGTCCCTAATATTAGCCCGCCTGCCTTACAATGTGATAAACGAAAAATCTATTTGTATTTCGAGGAAAACATTACAGAAAAAGAAGTAATACATTAAAGTTAAAATTAGTTAATAAATATACGCAAGTTATCCGCTTTCATAGTTTTATTTCATGTGTAATCCTCACGGTAACCGAAGAAAATATTTGGTAATACATTCTTATTTTAGTACAGAATCTGATGGTGCCTTTTGCACGCGCTAGTGCGAGAAGTGGCTCATTTTACGTCAGGTACAAAACTTCGGAGGGCCATCTGTACTAAAAAACGTCGTACGAGACACGAGCAAAAAGGAAATTCGTAACTCGTTTCGAAATTCATATTTTTCGCCCTTGTGTCGTAATGTAGTATTATAATGTAAACTTAAGTTGAGAATAATAAGTGAAAAAGCTGCAACTAAGTACATTTATTCGACATGTGACCGACACATGTCGAATAAATGTACCTATCGTTCAAATTAGTTACGATACCGAAGGGTAAGCATGTATTCATGATAATGAACAACTTTCCTATGGGACTCATTTCGAAATCTTGAAAAAAATCGCGTTTTCTTACAAAGCGGTCCCAGCGGCCGATCAACATATTTAATATATCATGGAAGTGTTTTGTTTGCAAGATGTCAAAACGGGTGTCACAAGGAAGATTGTTAGTTATCGTGAACATAATATGCGTACCCTAAGGCTTCTAAAGGTTCAATCATGCTTACGTACATCCAGTAGTTGATATTTTAACATATTGCTAATACATATCAACCAAGAATAAAAAAAAACGTATGTGCGCTTTTTTAGCCACTTAATATCATACAAGTTACACTGATTTCCACATAAGTAATTGAGCTTACGAAAAAACCTTCTTAAATCTCATACTAGTTTTATTGACATCTTTCTAAACGTTATACTCGTATCGTTTTCCCCAAACATGTTATTAATGGAAAATCCGAAAATGCCACAGTATAAGAATAGCAGCAGTAAATCAATTGTAACGTCGGAACTTGGGAAGACCCGCGTCCCTTACCTTACGTTATTTGTAATTGAATTGTCAGTTTATAGGGCCCGCGTGGACAGTACCCGGTCCCGGGGTGTGGTTTAAAGGACAAGCTTTAGCGGGTTTCCTTTAGAATTTATGCTATTCTCAGCCTCCGTAGCCTAGTTGGTAGTGGACCTTGCCTACGAAGCTGGAGGTTCTGGGTTCGAATCTCGGCGAGGGCATTATTTGTGTATTTATTTATCATAAATATTTGTTCCTTGGTCATGGCTGTGTTTGTGTTTAAGTATCTATAATATCGTCGCCTGCTACCCACATAACAAGCCTAAATTGAGCTTACCGTGGGACTGGGTTAATTTGTGTAAAATGTCCCCAAGATGTTTATTTATTTACTCTCAAAAAGTTTGTACGTTTGGATCACGCCTTCGATTTTGATTGGTATGCTGGTAGAGTCAATAATACTGAGCAAGATGCACCACATTTCCCAAAATGGCCTGGGAAGTTTGTATCGACTTTTCCTTTTCTGTTACCAGATTCCTAAACATTTTTGGTACGGTAAAACCTCCTAACTATAGTCCAAACGCTCCCAACAATGGTCCAAAACTTAATCGAATATCTTCCATTAGGTGTGATTATTGTATTAATCGTGCTATTCATAGGCAAAAACTGCTCATTAATAATAAAAAAAACTTGGATAAAGCCAAAAATAATATTGGTATTGATGCTATTAGGAACTGAAATTGTGGACCATAGTTGCAGTATTGGACTATAGTTGGGTGGTTTTACGGTACGTAACAAAAAAGGAACGTTTCATACTAACATTTTAGAGTAATGTGATGAATCTTGCTCAGCTCTACCAGTAGTAACAGCCTACCAATTTTTTTATATATTATATATTTACGTTAGAAAGATCGAATCGAATTTCATATATTATGTTATCTAAATTTTCTCAAAAAGTACTGTGTGTGAAACTAGTCAATTTTATCACGTCGTATCTGAGTAGCTGGTTAAGTAGCAAATGGTTTTTTTTTCATTACTAGCGACCCGCCCCGGCTTTGCACAGGTACAATACTGATACTGACCCCTTCCTCTTGAATCACTTTATTTGTTCAATAAATTTGAACCAAAATCTGTTGCTTAGTTTTAAATATTTCAGCATACAAGTACATAGGGATATAGGGACAGAGAGTGTGACTTTGTTTTATTATGTAGTGATTTTACATATTAATTGTTTGACTGAGTAGTTATACGAGCTCTTCTCCTCTGCCTTGTACCACACTTGTGAATGGCCCCAACGAAAATCACCTCCACCTAAAAAGAAAAGATTCTCAAACTGCCCCGACTTAATTCCGTAAGATTTGCCCGAGATATTTTATAGAAAAAGTTCCACCCGTTATCTGCGTCTCAGCTTACCCCAAACGTACTCGAGATTATGCTGGCGGTTTATGCGAATGTGCTTCGAATCGTTTTGAAGGTACTTTAATACATTTTCCGAAAATAAAGCTTGTAGATTTTTGGCCCGGCCGCGTGGTGACGGCAGTAAGAATGCATTTATCACTACCCCAACACTTCCAGCGGGTGTCGTAAGAGTCGACTAAGGGATTGAAGTTTTACTGACCGTTCCTTGCTATAAGATTGATGATGAGCAGCAGCGTCATCATAGTGGACACATTACTGCGATCACCAATCTGCTTGCCCAGCGTGGCGATTATGGACATTTACCTCCTTATGCGTTTATACACATAGTTAATAGGAAAGGCCTATATCCAGCAGTGGACTGAGATAGGCTGATGATTTTTGTATATATGTATTTATATTTCACCTAATTCACTGCGCGGCAGGCAACAATTCTCACAACGCATTCATCGCACAATGATGGACTCATCATTGTCATTCCCGCTATAAGAATCCATTGCTAAGCATAGCATTCCACTTTGGACCTCCATATTATACCGATTGGAGCGACCTAGGGTCTCGTGGCGTCCTTCATAAGTCTTCATCATGAAAATTCGAAACAATACAAGTACCGTAAACCCATACAACTATAGTCCACTACTACAACTATGGTCCACAAGTTCAACTCGTAATTAAGCATCAATGGAAATCTTTTACTTGGGTATTCTTTATGTTTTTAAATATTTAATGAGGAGACTTTGTGTAATAATATAATAATTACACTAAACCGAAGATATTTGACTTAATTATAGACCATAGTTGGGAGCTTTTGGACTATAGTTGGGTAGTTTTACTTGTTAAAGTCGAGACTTTTTGTGACCATGATTTAAATTTAGATTTAGATTTATTTATGGGCTCAGTGCTTGATAAAAAGAGATTTATGTCTAAGCCATGCATCATGCGTAAAACTGATTAAATTAAATTAGATTCCAGTATGTAGGACGTAAGGTCGTAGGTACGTAGAGTCTAAAACATAATACATATATTATGTTGTTGTTTTCTGGCCATTTTTCCGCAACTCGACATCAAGGGAGTCTAGTGTTTTCAAAGTGTTTTAAGTTTTAGTTTTACATAAGTACTTATTGTGTGTGTCATTGTATCGTTTAACAGTGTATTAGTCTTGCTACTGTAATACTGTATACATTTTATATTAAATAAATAAATAAATCAAACGTGCCTAGTTTGCGTGGTCCCAACGTTGGCCCATTACTTGTTGGGGACGTCACATACACCCTTGAATTTCTTCGCAGGTGCATGCAGGTTTGCTCATGATGATATTCCGTACATAAATTTGTACAATTTCAATACATATCTACAAATATTGATACTATTTACAGACACGTTCAATATTTGCATTGAATACATTTCGCCAAATGTAGATTTAATTACCTGTACACTTAATTAAACTTGCATACTGAACATATTCAGTTCAAAGGGTTACCAATATAAACTTTGTCTGTATCAAATATAGCTTTAAACATTCGAATCACCTTGAAACACTGCATACATTTGATGAAAGTACTAGTCGCAATTATTGAAATTTGTCAGCCTCCGTAGCCTAGTTGGTGACTCAGCCTACAAAGCTGGAGTTTCCGGTCTCCAATCCCGGCGAGGGCATTATTTGTGTATTTATTTATCGCAAATATTTGTTCCTTGTTGGGGCTGTCTATGTATTTAAGCATCTGTATGTATCTGTCTATTTTATATCGTCGATTGCTACCCACATCACAAACCTTAATTAAGCTTACCGTGGGACTAGGTCGATTTGTGTAAGATGTCCCAAGATATTTAAATATTTGCGCATATCAAAATCTCCCGCAAAGAAGCAGTAATAATTTACATCGCAAAACGGCCATCCGTATCGTCTCTTAAAACAGTTCGCATAAGTTTGATTGAAGTACGGTTGCAATTACATTAGCGACTCGCAAGACTACCCGTCTGTTTGTGTTGGACAAGTTAATCGGTTCCAGAGCGTTTGATAACTTGGAGTTGATAGTTGGATTGAAATATTCGTTTCTATTTTAGACTAACTCGTTTTACGTTGGCTTGTTTCTGAGAACACATATCATCAGCCTATCTTAGTGTACTGCTGGACGTATGCCTCTCCTATTATTGCGTATAGATGCATTAGGAGGTCAATGCTCATAATCACCACGCTGGGCAAGCTGATTGACCATCGAGAGAACATACGCTGCACTTGAGTGTTTTGTTTCTTATAAATCCCCTTATTCATAAACGTTTCCTAACCTAGCAAGCCGCTAAGTATGGCTTGTCTCTTTTGGCCTTATAAATATGTTTATAAGACGGAAAGGGACAAGTAATACTTAGCGGCTTGCGAAGTTAGAAGACGTTATGCATGTGTGCCACCGCCGTGGTATAAAAAGGAACAATAACCTTAAATCGGCATGCATAGAATCAATTCCTAAATATGTTCTACACACAAACACACACTTCAATTAATAAATACATCATGAACAGCCAATTCATTGTCACCCAACGTGTCCCCAATCGTAAATAGCCAACCTTTAACTTACACCGCATTATCACTAACAATATTCCGACACAATTCGGCAGCCATTTCAATATCGCCCCCATTTCCATACAAAGCACAATTGCGGCTCGAACCATCAATTATGCTCCCCGTCTCAATATCGCAGGTTCGTTTTATCAAAATAAACTGTCTTGGCAAAGAGACCGGCGGAGACTGGCCGCAGGACAGCTAGCGACAGTACTGCAATGCAGGCAACCATCAAAAAGGGCCAATATCATCTGAATGTAAAAATGTTAAGCATAACTGTTACTTTTACCCTAACATTTGATCCGTGGGTCCAAAAAATCATGAATAGTGGTCTTATATAATACTTTAAAATAAAAATATTTTGAACAGGCGGGTTTTTTTTATATTGTACTTTGCATTTTTACGACAAACGGGATTTAATAACGTGAACTTGCGTTAAATTATATCCTGATATTTCGGGCATGACGTTACACCCGTGGTCGCAGGCAGACTGGGTGCGACCACGTTGCGCGGGTTTTGCGAACTACCCGCACTTGGTCTTGATTATTCACTTCCAGGATAGGGTGTCACTAGGCCTACATATACAGGAACATATTTTACGAAATTTTCGCACATAGGAACTTTTACACTGAAGTTTCATAAGTTGATTAAACTTCTTCTCAGTGTAACTCCTCCTGCCAAATGGAAGGAATTTTGAAAGTCCAAACTCACTTAAGAGGGCGTTTTCACAAACCATTGTTGAAATCACCTTGTTATTTAATTCGGACAAGTTTGGGCTTGTTCTACTCTGGATCACGAGCTCTTTCGATTCTAATAGGAGAAAAAAAAATGTCCCAAAATGTTTTTACCATTACGATACCGTTTTTTCATAGATAGCGTAAAGGAAGGAATGAAAACTGTATGAAAATTTTATGAGAGCTGGGGACCGAGTATGGTGGCGCGAATTGAGGCCTATGTTCAGCAGTGGGCGACTACGAGCTGATGATGATTATGATGTAGTATAAACGTGAAATTATTCTACTGCGTTACCGTGACTGCGAACGCCTTGCCATTCATTAGGTGACAAAAGGAGCCTGCACCTGTCCCTCGTGGATAAAGCTGGTTATTGCGGTTTCTTTTACTATCAATTGTGAAGGGATTTTTGGTGTTGATTTTCTTGACTTTACTGAAGAAAAGCATTTAAAAGTACAAGATATTTTGATATGCTCTTCATAAAGGGTTTTGATGTCAATGCTATTTTAAGAAGCATTATAATAAATGTAGAATGTATTGTATTTTTTTATCAATATGAAATGATATTTTTTTATAATTTGGAAGAAAAGTGTTTAAAAATTTTATAGACTTTTCATGTCAAATAAAAACCAAGATTATTTTTTTTTTTATACCACGTCGGTGGCAAACAAGCATACGGCCCGCCTGATGGAGAGCAGTCACCATAGCCTATGGGCGCCTGCAACCTCAGGGTGTCACATGCGCGTTGCCGACCCAATAAAAATAACGTTGGCACAACAAAGTGGCTCCACTCCACCTGATCGTAAGTGAAAAGTAGAGCCCAAATCGCGGCGGCAACGAACAGGAGACAATCAGTAACCTGTTAGTTGCCACCGCCTTGCTGGCCCGCTAGATGCTGGTAAATACACCGGCTGACCCCGAAACACGGCAAACACGAAGGTAAGTCATTTCACGGGCGTTTACACCGAATGTACGGTGGTAGCCAACCAGGCGGGTACTAGTAAAAATACCCTACCACCGGCTGAGAAGCTGGATACTCAGTATTTCCCTTAGTCGACTCCTACGACACCCACGGGAAGAGAGGGGCGGTGATTTTTGTATTCTTACTCCGTCACCGCACGGATAAAATTAAAGATACGATTAAAGATACGATTAAAGATACGATTAAATTCTAAGTTAGATTCTAGGCACACTCAAAACCCCAGATTTCATTTAATTAAATTAGGAATAAAATAAATTTAAATACCTAAGTCAATAGTCTTCAGTATTATGAGGGAAATATATAATTAATGTGAGTAAAATACATTTATTATTAATTTCCCTTTTTTTCCAACGAACTTAATTGTGACGACATTGTTTTAACGTCATATCAGATCCACTTATCCGCGGTTAACGTCAGTCGTAGCCTGGAGCCGTCAAATCCAAATAAACGTCGTGCCAAGCCTCCTTAATGTCAATTTTATAAGAAAAATGTCGATTGAAAATGAAACGGATGCCTCGTTTCTTAAGGAAAGTGTACATACTCGTATGTAGTGTATGTAGCTTGCGTAGCCTAGTTTCTTAATGAACATATTTGTTTCGTGGTCATAGTTTTTTTCCATGTATTTAATCATGTACATGTATACCTATATTATTTATTATATTTATTATACCTACATGATGTATCGTCGCTTAGTAGCGGGTAAGACCGTCTATCAGGAAAGTCCGTCTACCAACTGATTACCGATCCTAATCCCGCATTATAAGATGCATATGACGGGCTTTCCTTCAAAATAAATATGCCGGACTTAGTCGCACTGACCTTATCGATATAATCCGTCAGTAGAATCTAAAAAAAAATGACTATCTTTCCATAGCATTTGACGTCTTTGACATATATCGTGAAATACGTTTGCAGATATATTTTTACGTTAATACTAATAAATATCAATATTTTAACTAAAAATATATGTGACCTCAAGGTTTATGGTTTAATTGGGTAATAAAGCCAAGATTGAGTTCTAAAAGTTCGTAGTTATGTTTTTATCACACTTGATGTTTGCTGAACACTCTTGTTAGAAGTTCCGTACTTACCTTTCTTGATGCACAATGTACTATTAAATGTATAAACTTACGACTTCTAAATTCCAACTGTCTTCATAGTTGATTCAATGTTTCATTAAAACACGGTATCATTAGACAAAAATATATCTCGCAGTTTATAAAATTATCTCTCTGAATTCAGCTTAATCACCCGCACCAAAATTTAATCAGCACAAAAAGAATTCAATAATTGGCTCCACGCTATCTGCCAGATACCAACTTTCGTAAAGGCCCGCTTATCTCGATAGAACTTCCCCGATTGTCTCTGTTTTTAGGAAGTTTCACGCTAACTGAATGTGAATTAGGTGAATCGGGTTTTTGGGTCGCGGATATATCGATTCGGGAGGAAGGTATTGTTTTCGAGTTTAATGTTGTAAATAGGATTCGGCAAGGTTATGGCTTTTGAAAAATTACAAGCTGCGTTTGGTTTCTCGTGATATTTTAAGGGTAGAAAGATATAAAATAAAAATTAGCTAATTGTAGGCCTCGTAAGGTGTTTTGAATAAGCCGATTAGATATCAAGTAAATTTTTTTAAACAGTGTTTTTCAATGTTCTGTATGTAGAAGAAGAAGTGTTTTTCAATGTTAGGCGTGACATTAAATAATAATAAATAAATAATATCTTGGAACATCTTATATAAATCAAACTAGTCCCACGGTAAGCTCAATTAAGGCTTGTGATGTGGGTACTAGGCGACGATACGAGATAAATACATATAGATACTTAAATACATAGACATAGACAGCCATGACCACGGAACAAATATTTAAAGTCGGGGTCTCATGATGGGCTCTTGGAGTAATCGGTTGAAGACGGTGTTTTAATTCGGTGATTATTATCTTAGAACCTGTAAAAGTAATTGACAACATTTCATATTTTTAGTGCTAGTTTTTATTGTCTGTTTTGAAAGAACTCAATATTAAAAGATACACGTATTTTTTATTTTTCAAAAACATTGCTATTTTAGTGCGAAGATGCCTTTTTAATACTACTTCGAGCAGAAAGAGCGTAAGTTACAATCGTCAAGAATCAGCTAAAGTAAGTCACAAGTGATATTTCATACACATAAGAAAACGGCGAAAAA